>JZKD02S2188015.1:336514-375989 GCA_000966675.3 Picea glauca
GGTTATAACACTCCAAGTTAACATATTATTGTTTTTCCATGTTTGCATTTCCAATAATGCATCATGAGAGACAATCATTAGCTTGCACCCACCCTTAGAAAAAAGGTGTCATTTTTATGTATGTCCTTTGATGAAATATCTCACATGAGATGTTTTCCCAAAAAGTTAACTATTACTTTGAATGGATTTTGTCATCTAATATTAGTATATTTAGGGATGACAAAATATCCCCCTCACTCGATCTCTCCCCCCTTCTCCTCTCTCTCTCTCTCTCTCTCTCTCTCTCTCTCAATAAATTGAGACTAAAGAGTGGATAAGACTCTGTACTTGAAACACATATTGACAATTAGAATGTATTATGTAATCAATGTAAAACAATGCGAGTTTATGTGCAATAAGTTGGTAATCATCTAAGAGAAAAGTTAACGAAGAATAATTAAAATGAAAAAGAAAGAGATAGGAGAGAAGGCTAAGGAATGTGAAGTGGATATCCATTGTTGTTGGCCTTCCCTTAAACCCTATCTCTCCCTACTTCTTCACTCTCACTCATGCTTAAAGGGATTTTGGCTAAGGAGGAAGGGATAATTGTAAAAACTTTAAGACTTGCAGAAGAAGAATATTGAGCATTGGTTCTCCCAAGTTGGGTTCCAGGATTAAAATAATCATGTCTCATTGAGTTGTTTTTTTTTTCATGTGTTGAAAAAATGACTGGTTTAAATTTACCATTGTAGTTGATTAAAATTTCAAGTAATCTATTAATTGTTGATATGCATCTACTTCTAATTGTTATGGGTGATGAGTGGCTCATTGCACATTTATTCCTCTAGATGTGTCTAATATATTGATGGTAATTTATTTGTTTCTCACAAATTCCATTATTTTTATTGGAACTCCAATTAATTTATGGACGAATTCCATTATTGTTGTTAGAAACTCCAATTAATTGTTCCATTATTGTTGTTTGCCACTCCAATTAATTGATGGGAGAATTCCATTGTTGTTGGGATAATTTCATTGTTGTTGGGAACTCCAATTAAGTGTTGGGTCGATTCCATTGTTGTTGGGAGTCTAATTGTTGGTTTCTTATTTTTCTTTGTTGTCTTGGCGTCTTACATTATCTACCTCACCAAATATATCCCACTCTCTCTTCCTTTTGTGTGTGTAAACCCTAGCACTCTAAGGATACCCATGCATTTGTTCCTCACATCCAAAACATTGCATCTTATCTCTATCTTGAGGAGTAACATCACTCATGCAATATTCATTGTCTTGATGTTGCAAGTGAACCTTAATATTGTGGAGAAACTCATTCCCCTAGCCCTAATTTCTATGGATACCAAATTCCTAGTTGTTATCAGTTAAATGTTCTCATGTGCCTAATCCTAACTCCATGGAAACCCAAGGAATATAGTTATTATCTTTCCATTCCATTATTCATCTTTGGATATTGTACATATGCTTTCCTTTTCCTTGATCAAGTCATGACTTGTACATGGTCAAAAATTTTGTTGGGTGTCCATAAGATTGTTGGAACGTTAAGAGGAATATTTATCTAGTCAATTAATTTACTTCCTCCCTTTCTCAGAGTCTAAAATATGGTTGAGAATACTCAAAGAATGTTGGCCACATATTTCCATATTTTCATCACGTATCCAAACTCAGTTTGATGTGAAACCCTATGTTGGTAGTGTAATAATGTTCATGTGCAAGAGATATGACCAAATGTGACATAAATGATGGGATAGACAAATAACGAGTCATTGGTGTATGTTGGGAAACTAGGCATATTCCATTAATTAAATGAGTTTAAGTGCTACATGGACTAAAATATTTGTCAAGCTTGTATTGAGAATGATTTTTTCCATGATTCTAAGATTATCATTAATGGGTGAGTTAGAGATTATGCACATTAGTATGTTATCATTAGTATTTATACAAATTAAATAATGAGTTAGTTACTCATCCCAAAAACTAATGAGTAATTGCCCAAAGAATTGCACTGAGCACCGAAGACCTTTCTCATCAGAGACTAAGCCAAGATAGAGTTCAGAAATCAAATTCCATGGAGAATCTATGTTGGCAATTTGAGTGGTCTATGATCCCCTCGATTATGGATAAAATGGTACCATAGCACTTGCATCCCTAACTAAGACACTGCTTCAATAACTATGAAAAAAATATTACAGATGCAATATGGGAAAATAAAGAAGAGATAAGTTGGAATACTTAGGGGCCATCAATATTGAGCTTTGAGATGAGAATGAGAGCTTGAAGGAACATGTTAATAATTTTAACTAAAGGATGGAAGAGATATAGAAGCACATGGAGACCTATGACCAATTGCTTCCATTTCTAAAGAAGAAATTTAGAGAAGGCTAAGACTCCCTCATATCAGTCAGAATAGATTGGGACAAGCACATAGTGCAACTTGTGTACCTTGGTGAGAAGGTCATCCATATTGGCAACTAGAAAGAGGATAGGTTCAGGAAAATGATGGCGAAATGTCAACAATATTTTGTAGAGAAGGAGAAGGCATTGGTAATTTGCAAGCAACTATTATAGAAGCAATACAACCTTCCATTTCCACTATAGGTTCTAGCACCATGACTAAGGATACCTTGGTAAACTCACCTTCCGTAGAAATCTCTCAAGAACAAATTGTTGAATTCAAGAAGCATACCAGGGGTATTGGCTCTAAAATTCTAAGTAAAATGGGATATGATGGACAATATCTAGGAAAGAGGAGACAAGGCATCTTAACCACCATCATCACACACCAGGCCAATCATGAAGGCCTAGGCTTTGATGGTAGAAGTTAAAATTCCATCACTATGAAAACCATTTTTGTGAAGGAAAAAGAGATGTCATAGTTGGATTGCACATCAACAGAAGGAGAAACATCAGTGAGTGAAGGTGTCATATCACAACCACCTCATATTTGTTGTATATTAAAGGAGAGAATCGATGAGGACAGTTTATAGACTCATCATATGCCTACACTCAAAGAACTAAAGAAACCAATCAATGAGAGAAAGAAGAAGAAGAAGCCCAATATGTCTATGTCAAATAATAAATTTATTATGTTTCATTGTTTCAAGAAGAGAGGCCATACCATATACATCTGTTGGTATGCATATAAATGCTCACATTCTAGAAAGAAAGGCCATTGTGAGGCAGCCTGCTCGAAGAAGAAACACATGTTATGAAAAATTGATTATGTGCATAAGTTGAATGGAAAGAAGGCTTCTCCAATCCAACTACAAAATCAAAGGAACATGGAGAGGAGGAATATGACAAGAAATCCTTGTAGCATCCATGTGAAATTTTTCCACCACTGCAAGTTGAGTGGACATTGGGAAGCGAAGAATTGGAAACTTCACCCCCAAAAATTCACATCCAAAAGAAGGGTGTGGAAAGTGAATATTGAATAATATGAAGAGTTTCATACATCTCCAATCCAAGTGACAAAATGTGTCCAAGGAGAGATAGAAACACAAAAGAGAAACAAAAAAAAGAAGGAAAACAAGTTCATGTCGAGAGAAACCACAACCCAATTCTTGTTTCTGGAATTACAATTATGAAGAAATTCATAATGAAGTTGTGTTGGAGATTGGTGCTTGAAATCAATGAACATAGAGGATTTTTCGAGGTCTCTATGATGTGCCTCGCAACCATGTTTAGGCACCATAGAGATGTTTTTATGCCAGGAAGCAACTAATCCTAGTAGAGGAATGTAACCAGACTTGAGGATTTATTTTCTAATGGTAGCATGTTGGGGTCACATTGAATAGGCCAACAATCGACTTGGCTTCGTTGGTATCATAGATAGACTATCTCAAAGTCACATCGGAAAATGGGAATTAGCATGGAGTCTAGAGTTCAGATTCAGGTATTGATAAAATATACGAGTCAGTGAGAATATTATTGCACTATGGGAACAAAAAAGCCATATCTAGAGCCAGAGCCATAGGCAAGGACCATAGCTAATATCCATGTCCAAAGCTAGATTTATAGCTATATCTAGGAGCCAGATTTAGATACACATTCCAGTGAAGAAGACAACACTAATCCATATTAGTTTCCTTGATATTTTAGAGACCAAAAATCCTCTCAATGGAGAGGTGTGATCTGAAATAAATCCATACTAAAGAGAGGATAAGAATCAATACCTGAAACAGATATTAAAAATCAGAATTTATTATGTAATACACATAAAAAAATGTAAAACAATGCAAGTTTACGTGGAATAAGTTAGTCAACATCTAAAGGAAAAATTTTAGAAGAATAATTAAAATGGCAAAGAAATAGATATGAGAGAAGGACAAGGAACAATAAGTGAATAACCATGTATATTGGCCTTCCCTTACCCCCTATATATCCCTACTTCTTCACTCCCACTCATGATCAAAGGGAGTTTTTTCCAATGAGGAAGGGAGCATTGTAAAAACTGGAAGACTTCCAGAAGGAGGCTAAGCACTGGTTTTCCCAAGTTGAGTTCTAGGTTAAAAAAAATTGTGTCTTATTGAGATTTTTTTTTATGCAGGAGCATCTCTCCAACATCATCAAGCACCAGTTAGCCAACACATCAAGCGTGCATTCAATGGAAGGAGAGAGGCACAACCCTCTCATTTTTCAAATTTTGAAAAATTGTATTAAATGTTTGTAAGGCCAAAGATCCAAAGAGATGCATGTGCACAAGATGTGATTAGAAACCGTATTTAATGATTGTAAGGATGAGATCTACATCCGATTTGGACTAGACAACCATTCAATGTAATTGAATGTAAATTAATGAGAGTTGGTGAGATGGAGGGAAGCGCTCGAGGAGCCCCCTTTTGTAAAAAGATCTTCTTTGTATCTAGATTAGGGGAGGAAGAGTAGAGAAAAAGAGTAGAACAAAGAATAGGTGAGAGAGTAGAGGAACTTGTGACTCTGTTGCATTCCAAGCTCACATTTGTAAAGAGGCATTTCATATTAATACAATCAAAGTAGTTTTTCCTACATGTTATTCTGTGTATGTTGATGAATGTCTTTATGTGTTTATGATATGTTGTAGATGTATGTTAGTTTGCATTTGGAGGTTACAGACATAATTCATTGTTTTTTGGGTTCTTTGATTCCCGGTCTGATTCTTTGTGGCTTCATGCAAGAGGTTTCATGACAGAACACTGCGAGTTCTATAAGCCAGTGCATAGAGTGCTCTTCTGAATTCTACGGAATTTGAACAGATTTGTGCTAGGAAGGTGCACCAGAGGAAATATTAGACCCAAGGAGAAGCCTCAAGGTTTTTGAACACCTTGGAGCTAAAACTATGCAAAGGAAGGCACAGATAAAATAGAATCACTAAGGATTCTGGAGAACTCTACCAGGTCGGCATTGAGTTGGTGCAAGTGTGCACAGAAGGAACTCTTGTTTGAGTTCAGAGAGAAGAGAAGTGTCATAGGGGGAGACACTCACAGGGTTAATGAACACCCTGCAGGCTCAACAAAGCGTGCTTGAGCAGGAAGTTGCCAAAGGGCACTTATATCCCTTCAAAGGAGAGAAAGGGACAGAGAAACTTTGAGTTCAGAGCCACAAATAAGCTCAGAAGAGATCGCACCATTTCATGCAAAGGTTCTACAAGAGGTTGCAGAGTTCAAAGGAACCTTTGAGGTTTAGAGAAATAAAGCTCAAGAGGAGGAACGCCTCTTAGAATACAAGTAGGAGCCAAGGTTATAGGCTTCGCAGTAGAGACAAAGGCTGAGGCCTTTTGGATAAAGAAATCTTCCAAGGGAAAGGAAGAAGGCCATGCTCAAGGTACAACATAGTTGTTGTTAGATCAGTTGGAGGGACAAGATCTGGGTCATTGAAGTCTACGTCTAGATGCACGCAGAAAAGTGCACAAGGAAGAGAAAGAGATCTGGGCTATCAGATCTAGTGCAAAGAACTGATAGTCATCGGATTTGGGGGAAGGCGCACAGGGTTTAACCTCTGGGAGGTTGCACAGGAGAGTAGCTGAAATGGATAGTGAGAGGCCTTCATGAAGGAAGTGCCAAAGTTGCGAGGGTCATTGGATCGTAGAGAGTTGCAAGGTGGTTAGAGGCTGGTGAAACCCATCACCCAGGATTCGAGGGTCAATATGAGTCGTTGATCTCATTTCAACCCACATTGTTAGAACATTTCACGAATTTGAGTATAGCGAGATAGGAGGTGGAGTTCTTTTCCCTACAAACCCCTAAGTTGTGAAACCACGATTCGACCTGAACTTTTGATCGAGCAGGAAGGAGAGTCATGAGATTTGGTGCCTTGCTACATCGTGTATCGGGGTTTTGGAGGGTGAAGGAGTTGCACCTTGATCGCTAAAGTTGCAAAGATTTGAGCGCCGAAGGCTTGTGCGAACACATGTCACATCTGTTAGGTGGGGACCGCATGGTTGACAGGTGGCGCAAACATAGAGCGCACAGAAAAGATGAAAGTAGGAGACAGGTAGCGTACACGTGTCACCTTGGAAGGGGCCAACCCATCGCTAACTTATCGTGCTTCTGGGATTCGCAAAGGAGGAGCATGAGGGCTCAACACTACAACTCGCTAAGTTGAGAGTTGTGAGGGGTGCTAGAGTTAGGCCCTAGCCGATGATCGCTTGTGGAGGCGCTAGCGAGGAAGGAGCCATACCTGTATCGCATCTTGGGTATCAAAGGTTTAGAGAGAGAGGAGTCGAGGGTCATCGACTCACGACCTCACGAGTTGCGAAAAGTGCTTGTGCTAAGGCTAGGTTGTGGTCGCATGGAGATGTAAGGCTCGCACCTGGTGTTAAGTTGCGCAAGGCGGGTTTTCATGAAGGACCTCTAAATTCATTGAAGGTTCCAACAGGGAACCAAAGGAGCTGCTTCGACTCAAGGATAATTTAGAACAATCCTGTGTGAATCACGACCCGAGGTTTGGGGGTCTGCACCAAGTGGTATCAGAGCTTGATTTTGTCTATATATTGCAGGCAGAGGGAGATAGAGGAAAAGGAAGACAGAGTGTTAAAGATCTGTGATGATTGTTTCAAGGTGCACAACAGTCAATAGGCAGTCAAGAGGACTGTAGGAAAGGCTATAAGCACTCACGGTTGCAGAGTGACAGCAATAATTTTTCTAGGAGGGTAGACAGGAACAGGAAGATGGCTACTGAAGGCCATGGATTCAGTGGAAAGAAGAACTACCAATAGCAAAGAAAAGATGAGATGGATGAAGAGCTCATTGAGATAAGGGAGAGAATGGAATAGCTTGCATTGCGGATGCAGCAGGATGCAAAGCCACATTGGGTATATGAATGGCCCATAAAGAGAAAGGTGAAGTGGCCAATAAAAAAATTGTTGGCCAGAAGACAACAAAGGTTTTTGAGGAGGTGGCTGAGGTATGTGAAAATCCTCAGGGCCACAGAGGAGATGGTTCATGCCTCTTAACCAAAAGCTGGGAGAAATCTCAGTGATGATGAAGAGGAGAGATCGAGCAGAGATCTCATAGACTGCCAAGTGGGCAGAGATGGACTTTCAAATTTCTAAGTGGGCAATAGAAAGAGATCAAGTGAAGGTCTCGCATACTACCAGGAGGGTGGTGCTGAAAGTTCAAATTGCCAGGAGGGCACTGAGATGGGATCGACTGATCTCATAGACTGCCAGGTGGGCAGAGAAAGAGAAGAAACTCCATACTTTTAGGTGGTAAAGAGAGAGAATATGAGGCCACGTGAGAGTCTCATGAACTCAGAGGTGAGTTTGAATCAGTGAGAGAAGCTGATAGAGAAGGAAGATCAAAAGAGTGTTCTGATGATTGGAGGGATAAGAGTATTCATACCAAGAAATTGAGTGGAGGCCGATGCACTGGATGAAGGTGCAACAGAGGAAGAAGAACAACCAGCAGAAACTGTCATGAAAGAATAATTGGGGTAGACATCAAGAGATACCCTAGCAGAAGGAGAAGAAGATGAGCATTCGAAAGAATGGCTCAAAGATTTCAGCCAGGTAGCTGAAACAAAGACACCTGCAGCACTGAAGCTGACAACAGAAGAGGAGCATGAAAATAAGATGTTCACTCCATGGGAAATGGAGTTAGAGATGTTGGAGGATTGGTTGAACAATCCAGATCCAGTATATGGCTGCCACGAGGAGACAGTCATGCAGATGTTAGCAGAGGAGAATTTTGAGGAATCACTCAGAATTTTTAGCCAGAGAGCTAAATAGATGATGACTGCAGTGTTGAGGCGTGCAGTAGGAGATGAAACAAAATTCCAGTCTGGGAAGCAACTGGAGGAAGTTGGAGATGCACCAGTAGGAGAACTGGCAGAAGCAAAGTTGTCAGAAGGGGAAGTTGAGAAGAGACTCAGTGATAAGACTACAAAACTGAATTTTGCAGCAAAGTGGCAAACTGAGGCCATAGAGGAAGAAAATAACATGGGGGATCTAGTTGATCTGCCCACTGATAAGGATGAAGATGTGCAGCCGAGGAGACTACATAAAGAGATCCAACCACTAGAACAGTTGGACGAGGTAATTGAGGGAATCATAAGGATGATGATCATATCAGCAAAAGCGGTCAGCAAAGTGAATCTGAATAGAGGAAAACCTGCCATAGCAATAGGGCAACAGATGTAGCAGCAACAACGAAGCAGTGGAGCAGATGGACAGCTCCATAGAACTATTTGGGATCTAGGTGGATTTCAATAGTGGCCCTAGGAAGCTCATGAGTAGGAGTTCATGATTTTTTTTGCAGCTGAGGAGTATGATGCAGGAGAATCGCTCCAACGTCATCAAGTACCAATTAGCCATCACATCAAGTGTGCATTCAATGGAAGGAGAGAGGCGCAACCCTCTCATTTTTCAAATTTTGAAAAATTGTATTAAATGTTTTTAAGGACGAAGAGCCAAAGCCATGCATGTGCACAGGCTATGATTAGAAACCGTCTTTAATGGTTGTAAGGCTGAGATGTAGATCCGATTCGGACTAGACATCCATTCAATGTAATTAAATGTAAATTAATGAGAGTTGGTAAGATGGAGGGAAGCACTCGAGGAGATCCCTTTTGTAAAAAGATCTTCTTTGTATCTAGATTAGCGGAGGAAGAGTAGAGAAAAAGAGTAGAACAAAGAATAGGTGAGAGAGTAGAGGAAGCCGTGACTCTGTTGCAGTCCGAGCTCACATTTGTAAAGAGGCATTTCATATTAATACAATCAGAGCAGTTTTTCCTGCATGTTATTCTGTGTATGTTGATGAATGTCTTTATGTGTTTATGATATGTTGTAGATGTATGTTAGTTTGCATTTGTAGGTTACAAACATAATTCGTTTTCTGTTGGGTTCTTTGATTCCAAGTTTGGTTATTTGTGGCTTCATGCAAGAGGTTGCATGACAAAACACTGTGGGTTTTGTAAGCCAATGCATAGAGTGCACTTCTGAATTCTATGGAATTTGGACAGAGTTGTGCCAGGAGGGCACACCAGAGGAAGTATTAGACCAAGGGAGAAGCCTCAAGGTTGTTGAACACCTTGGAGGTAAAACTGTGTAGAGGAAGGCATAGAGAAAACAAAATCACTGAGGATTCTAGAGAACTTTGCCAGGTGGGCATTGAGTTGGTGCAACTGTGCACAAAAGGAACTCTTGTTTGAGTTCAGAGAGAAGAGAAGTGTCCCAGGGGGAGATACTCATAGGGTTATTGAACACCCTACAGGATCAACAAAGCATGCTTGAGAAGGAATTTGCTAGAGGGCACTTATATCCCTTCAAAGGAGAGAAAGGGACAGAGACACTTTGAGGTCAGAGCCATAGATAAGCTCAGAAGAGATAGCACCATTTCATGCAAAGGTTCCGCAAGAGGTTGTAGAGTTCGAAGGAACTTTTGAGGTTCAGAGAAATAAATCTCAGGAGGAGGAACACCTCTTAGAATACAGTCTGGAGCCAAGGTTATAGGCTTCGCAGTAGAGACAGAGCCCGAGGCCTTTTGGAGCACAAAATATTCCAAGGGAAAAGAAGAAGGCCATGCTCAAGGTAGAGCTCAATTGTCATTGGATCAGTTAGAGAGGCAATATCTGGGTCGTTGAAGTCTACATCCAAATGCACGCAAGAAAGTGCACAAGGAAGAGAAAGAGATATGGGTCGTCAGATCTAGTGCAAAGAACCGATAGTCATCATATCTGGGGGAAGCTGCACGGAGTTTAACCTCTAGGAGGTCACGCAGGAGAGCAGCTGAAATGGACGATGAGAAGCCTTCGTGAAGGAAGTGACAAAGTTGCTAGGGTCATTGGATCTTGTAGAGTTGTAAGGTGGTTAGAGGCCGGTGAAACCCATCACCTAGGATTCGAGGGTCAATATGAGTCATTGATCTCATTTCAACCCATGTCATTAGAACATTTCGTGAATTCGGCTATCGTGAGCTGGGAGGAAAAGTTCTTTGCGCTACAAACCCCCGAGTTGTGAAACCACAATTCGACCTAAACCGTTGATCGAGGAAGAAGGAAAGCCATGAGATTTGGTGCCTCACTACATCATGTATCGGGGTTTTGGAGGGTGAAGGAGTTGCACCTTGATCACTAAATTTATGAAGTGTCGAGCGTTGATGGCTCATGCAAACACGTGTCACATCTGTTAGGTGGGGACCGCATGGCTAACAAGTGGTGCAAACATAGAGCACAAAGAAAAGGTAGAAGTAGATGATAGGTGGAGTACATGCGTCACCTTGGAAAGGGTCAACCCATCGTTGACTTATCGTTCTTCAGGGATTTGTAAAGGAGGAGCACGAGGGCTCAACACTCCAACTTGAAAAGTTGCGAGTTGTGAGAGGTGCTAGAGTTAGCCCTAGTCGGTGATCACTTGTGGAGGTGCCATACCCGTATCACATCTCGGGTATCGGAGGTTTGGAGAAAGAGGAGTCGAGGCTCATCGACTCACGAACTCATGAGTTGTGAAAAGTGCTTACGCTAAGGCTAGGCTATGGTCGCATGGAGATGTAAGGCTCGCACCTGGTGTTAAGTTGCACAAGGCGGGTTTTCATGAAGGACCTATGGATTCGTTGAAGGTTCCAGCAGTGAACCAAAGGAGCTGCTTCAGCTCTAGGAGAATTTATAAAGATCCAGTGTGGATCATGGCCCGAGGGTTGGGGGTCTGTGCCATTTTTGTTATTGTTTGTGATGAGAAAATGAATGTTTTAAATTAACATGTGTAGTTAATTAAAATTTCTAGTAATATATTAATTGTTTCTATGCATAGGTTTATAACTGTTGTAGGTGATGAGTGGCTTGTTGCACATTTCTACCTCTGGACATGTGTAAGTTGTTGATGGTCATTTCTTTGTTGACCATGAATTCCATTAGTTTTAATGGAAATCCAATTAATTGTTGGATGAATTCCATTACTTTTGTTGGGCATTCCAATTAATTATTTCATTATTATTGTTTGGCACTCCAATTAATTGATGGGGGAATTTCATTGTTGTTGGGATAATTCCATTGTTGTTGGGTGATCCAATTAAGTTTTGGGTTGATTTCATTGTTGTTGGTTGGCTAATTCTATCCATTTTCTGGGAGTCTTACATTATATACCTCACCAAATGGATCTCACTTATTATATTCTTTCTTTTTGTAAACCCTAGCACTCTAGGGAGACCCATGCAGTTGTTCACTACCAAAACACTGCATGTTATCTCAAGCTTAAGGAGTAACCTCACTCATGTAATCTTCATTTTCCCAGTGTTGCAAGTGAACCTTAAGCTCATGGATAAACTCATTCCCCTAACCCTAATTTATGATCAAAACAAATACCTAGTTTTTATCAGTTAAACGTTCACACATGCCTAATCCTATCTCATGGCAACCCAAGGAATCTAGCTATTGTCTAGTCATTCCATTATTCATCTTTGGAGACTATACATATGTTTTCCTTTTCCTATCTTAATTCATCACTTGTAGATGGTAAAACATTTGTTAGGAATCTATGAGATTGTTGGAATGTTAAGGGAATATTTATTGAGTCAATTACTTTACTTCCTCCCTTGCTTAGAGTCTAAAAGATGGTTGGGCATCCTCCTATAAAGTTGCCCACATATTCCATGGTGTCAACATGTATCCAAAATTAGTTTGACGTAGAATCCTATGTTCAAAATGTAGTAATGCTCATGTGTAGGAGAGATGACCATATGGTACATAAAAAATGGGACAGACATATAATGAGTCATTGGTGTATGTTGGATGACTAGGAATATTCCATTAATTAAATGGGTTTAAGAGTTATGTGGATTAAAACATTTCTCAAGATTGTGTTGAGAAATATTTGTTCTGTGATTATAAGATTCTCATTAATGGGTGAGTGATTATAATACGCCTAGGTTGAACCCCAATTGTAGATGTGCATCTACTTTATAGGCTAGTGAGCTAGGATATTTTGGGCCAAAGTGCCTTTGTATATATGTTTTGAGGCTAAAGTTTCCATGTTATTATTAGGCTGAAGAACCTAAATTCTAAAAGGCCAATGAGCCTATCATTGTAAAATTTAATCACACTCGATGATATGAATAAAAATACATCACTTTTGCAGACCAATCAAAAAAATGATAATGAGGGGCTATAAATCCACTAGAGGAAAAGGGGGATAATATTATAGGAAGAGGGGCTAAGTCAAAGGGGATTAAGCCAAGATAATATTATAAGAATATTTCCTAAAGTCTAAATTATGTGATATATTTTATCCAAAGTTCCTAAAGGTGGGGAACGTATCACCAAGTGGGGAAAATGTAGTTCCTATCATGACAAGTGTCAATTTGGGAACATGCATACATAAAGTGGGACTTACTATAATTTCCCATCATTCTCATCATTATCACAATCATTCTTATCATTCATACACTCCCTTCCATCCATGATCCATACCTATTCTTGGAGAGATTTTGAAGC
The DNA here is from genome assembly GCA_000966675.3 of Picea glauca. Taxonomy (NCBI): domain Eukaryota; kingdom Viridiplantae; phylum Streptophyta; class Pinopsida; order Pinales; family Pinaceae; genus Picea; species Picea glauca. The sequence continues at coordinate 349,412 of JZKD02S2188015.1, forward strand.
TAAATGTACTGATTAGTTCCTTGGTGGTTTGGGTTGAAGAAATGGGTTCTCAGGTCCGTGAGAATTCTCTCTAGGTGATAGAACTACTGGGAATTATTTCCTTGTGTGCTAGGATGGTGGGTGTTGCAATTATTATAGTAGCCTTGTGTTCCAAGTGCTACAATGCTCTAAGACTTCATGTCTAGCATGTTGTTGAATCCCTAGATGGGAAGTGGGACAACTGAAGGAATTTTGAGAAGAGAAGGGGTACACTTCCTAGGATGGGACATGATATGGGGAATGGAAGATTGTGAGCTGGGAATGGTTTCTAGAGTTGGCACCTTGACCTGATTTTATTTCTATTGTGTGTTATAACTTAGTATGTCTTAGGAAGCCTTTTCTTGATGGAGTTTTAGTCCCATCTCAGTGGTGACTTGTTGCTGGGAGTTTATGAGTTGTAGAGTTTATGGCTATGAGGAGTGTCTAAGGTATGTAACTAACATTTTATCAAAAGATAAGTGTCTTATTCTATTTTTGGTGTTTACTGTGTTAATATTTATTTTAAATATGTTATGGTATAACTTTTATAAATGTTTATTCATGTATATATGTTGTTAGGATTGCATAATTATGTTCATATGCAGAGAATTGAATTACTAAATGGTATAAGAGAGGAACATTTTGTGTGGGAATGGCCCAAGTTGAGGTTGGGGATGCTACATTGTCGTATCAGAGTCACAAGTTCAACGTTGAGTCTACATGGGCCATTGGTCAACATGAAGAGGATGAAATTTCATAAATTAAGCTCAGAGAACGTTTGCAACTTGCTTGACAAAATGCTTTCGGGAAAGTTTCATAATTTTCCAGTAATTTTGGGAGAATTGTATTCAGGGGTTAAAATCCCCAAATTAAACCTTTGTTGGGGCATTTTCAATCCTGGAATCGATCAAATTTTGGGAGTTTCATAACAACCATGGAGAAATTGAGCAAAATCTCCCATTTATGAAGTGGAATTAGTTGAGAAATTGAGATAAAAGTGTCAATTTTTTAATGCATTAGTTGAATTGACATGAAAAGGATCTAAATTGGCCATAGAAACCTTAATTTCAAAGATTCCATGGCATCTTGTGCGAAAATTGAAAATTATGGATTTTTGGAAATTTGGGAAATTTTGGGTATTTTTCTGTACATGATGTCAACAGTGAGGTGGAGGCCATGTGGTGGTGATATGGAAATGGTGATGTGGAATTATAGGGTGGAAGGTCCATGGTGGAAACCAGTGGCATGGTGGCAGGCCATCGTGGTAGGGCGATGGACCGTGGTATCAACTGAAACTGTTGGTGGTGTTGCATGCTAGAATAGTGGTTTTGGAAACGTTTCATAATGATGAAAGCCTAATTAAAAGGTGTCATGTAGCATGGAAGAAATTAATTATCACATCATGAGGTGTCATTAACCTGTGGACAACTTTACCATGTGAAATGAATATCAGTCATAGATATTCTTCTATATCCGTCGTTATATCTAGGATATAGAAAGTCCATGGTGTTAATGCGATAGAATTAGGTGGTAGGCTCAGTATTGCAAGGTGGAATACCTAGGGATGACATGGGTGCCACATAGGCGAGGCGGTATGGAGTGATACCATAAGCAATATCACATGGTAGCAAGGAGGATTTCCAAAAGGATTTTGGTGATGCAAATCCAATGGCATGATGCCACATAGCAATGGACGAAACCACTATCTCATCGCAAAGGGATGTTAACCCTTTCAATGTGAAATCAATGAGATTTTTTTATCATTCTCTGATCTCAGTTGTTGGATTAGGGGTGGAGACAAGTTGTTCATGCGCCAAGGAAAAGGTGTGGGATGGGACACTCCCATCGTCGTGGCCTATGAGAAGGTGTCAGGTGGATTCTTTTTAGGAGATATAAGACTTGTTGGAGGCATGGACCATTGTTGTGTTTCCATGTGCAACCGATATGGGTGGGTTCAAAAGAGATTAAAATAAAATTACTTTACTATGTATATAGTGAAATAAAGCTAAATATTATGAAAGAGAGAAATTAGAAGGTGTTGGAGGTTGACAAGGTAGGTACAAGGTGGCCAAAATTTTGACATGGAATTACCTCGAGGTGCTAGGTGAATCGAGAATGTGACATCAACACCCATGTCAGCAGAAATTAGTCAAATGTATCAGAAAATTATGGTGTTTTGTAGGTGTTAATCTTACAGGGAATATTTTAGGCCCTAAATTGTGTTTTTAGGAGATTTAATTTTTTAGAATGTACGTGTTGTATGCACCACATACAATCCATGTATATTAAACAAAACATCTCAAAGAGATATTTTCAATGTGCTAAATGTTTTGCAAAATGGAGCTCATATGAGAAAGTTACAGGTTAATCAGTGCAGGGTGTATTTTCACCACCAATTGACTTCCAAAAGGAATAACTCCCTGCTCAAAAGTCATTTTGGGGAATAGGATAAATATATGGAAAGATAATGAACCATAGAAGACATCTATGGAGCCAGATTATGAATCTTTCTACGGTATGAGAAGGAATATTTCTATAACATTCAATCTTAAAAGGGAAAAGTAGTCAAAAATTCAATAGGCTGTAACCAATAACGTGGATGTTGGATAGGATGAAAATTGGTCATATTGCTCAAAATATAAGAACGAGGAAATCCAATTGGGATTCTGTCAAAATTTCAAAATATTGGGTGTTTGGAATTAATTTTATCAGGTAAAGGCCATAATTGTTTATACATTTTATAGATTTGTTTAATTATTTGGTCTAACAAATCCTATTGCATGCATATTTTTCATACTTAAGAGTCCTGATAGAGAAAATCATATTCAACAGAGATATTAAAGACATGGAGGATTCTTAAAATACCTACAACCATGACGATGAATTTAGGGGATTATATTTCAGCATGGGTAATGATGGAACAAAATCAAATGGGCATGGAGAAGGAAAAGAGGAGAGTATAAACTTTGTAGAGACCATAAAGAGTATTACAAGTGATGTGCCAAGTTACAAAGTTGATAACGAGAGGATTATAAAAGAGAAGGAGAAATAGGATGGAATCAACATTAGGTTGTTGCAAATATTGGATAGAATAGAGACGAAGGTGGACAAGGAGTTAAAATCAATAAGTCAAGGAGTCATAGATCTCATGCCAAAAGAGGTGAATCTATAAGTGTTAGTATGCATCGGCATCACTTACCAAGGCACTAAGTTAGAATATCACACAGTATTCTAAGTTTATCTCTTGTTAGAAATCATAGCATAATATCAAGACTAGATGAATTGCAAGGGGGATTCAATAATATAAAACTTCCTACTTTTGATGGTGAGCACAAGAAATATGAGGATGTAGAGTCTTAGATGTTGGGGATTGTTAGTACTATATTTTTTCTTGAAATGAAATGAAGGATGGATGAAGTTATCAGGATAATATGAGATGAGTTAGAAACAGAAAATTGAGCTTCAGGAGCCTCTCTATAGCTCAGAGTCAAATTTTCCTAAGGCAAAATTAAGAAACAACAAGAAAATACATGCCCTTGTGTGCATAAGTCGAAAGTTAATCCCTATAGGCTTGTCGCAGTCCAAAAGGGGATTATCACAGTATAAAAGAGGATTAAATGCCAATATCCTAGGGGATTACCATGAGACCACTACATAATAGTCAATCTCTAGTAATTTTTGGAACCATGACAGATCGGACGAATGCAAGAAAACAAGATCAATGATCAACATGCAATTTTGGAGTCCCCTCTTTGGAGTCTTGTTTAAATCCCAAGACTTGATCACTCTAATGGGACACCTTTGATCAACGACCCATATTTAAGTAGATGAACACCCCTGATGAGCAGTCCATATTTGATCATCGATCTTGAAGCCTCCCAGCCAGGTGTCGTGTGAGCCCTCCAACAGAGCAGTGTTGGAGCCAACTAGAGTTTACCACATGGATATGTGGAACCCATTTCATACATAGGTGAATGTCTATAAATTGGGTGACATGTGTCCCGTATGTCTGCCACATCTACACTAGTGTGGACCAATGAGAAGGAACCATGCATCCAGGGTGAATATAGCGTGATAATTTTCATGCCTTAGTCGATTTTTTTCTCTTGTTTGAACTAGATAGAGGGACCTCATGAATCGTCAGACTTCCCCTTTCAACTCTAGATTGATATTTGAGATTTAATTTGTAGTTCCCTTTTCAGAGCCATATTCGAAACTAATACTACAACACTCTAAAGAGGCACCTATGATGAACGGTCTAGATATGCTCTCATACCTTTTTCAAGTAATATTGATCAACAATATAGATCTTCCCCTAGGTATCAAAGCCTCCCAACCAAGTATCATGTAAGGCCACCAACATAACACTGTTAGAGCCAATCAATGGTTTCCATGTGGATAGGTGGAACCCACCCGATGCATAGATAAATGTATAGAAGTCGGGTGACACTTGTCCTACCTATCCACCACATTAGTGAAAACATGAACCAGTGAGAGGGTGCCAAGTTTCCAGAAAGAAATCAATGTGTTAATGTGTTTTCCATAGCCAAAGTTTTCTTTCGACCATGATGAGATAAACAACCCTTAGTGATTCTCGGACTTCCGATGGGTAGCCCATATTTGTCTTGCCACATCCCTTTGGAATCCCCTCATCAGAGTCTTATATCAACCTCACTATTAATCACTTGTAATGGGGTAGTTATGGTTAACAGTCCAAATTCTATTGTATCTGTGGCACCAGATCGACGGTCATCGGAGTTACTTGATAGGAGTGCCTCATGAGTCCTAGCTTTGGATAGCCCTGATGGATGCACCTATGAAGGAAAATCCATATTTGGTAAAGGAAAGTTAGATAAAAAACCCAAGGTCCATCTCATTTTCTTTCATGCACAAAGTAACGATGAATGGATGTGCATCCCTGATGATGTATGCATGAAGTCATTGGCAGCATGGCATCTGTCAAACCAATCAAAATTTTCCATGTGGACATGAGAATCTTGCCACATACATAGGTAAATGTCTTGAATATGGGTGACACATGTCAACCCTTATGCTACCTCAATGCCAATGTAAACTAGTGAGAAGGTGTCACATGTCTAGAGTGACGTTAGAATAATGTTGTTCGCCTTGGTCATTTTAAGTTTTTGGTCAAGACCTAAATGATGAATCTCTTTGCATCAATGAAAGATATTAGGCAGATATTGTCATTTGAAAAATGAAAAGAGATGAAAACTAGACATGCTACTATAGCAATGTCTAGGCGAACCATGAGTTTCCACCTGGACATGGGGAACCCGTCGTAGATACAGGTCAACATACCCAAAATGAGTGACACATGTCATGTCCTCCATGCCACATCAGTATCAACATAGAACAGTATAGGGCCACCATGTATCCAAGGTGACATTAGCATAACTGTCAAATGCCTTCGCCAATTTAGATTTGTGGTCTATCCAAATCAATGAATCTCCTGGTTTAGGTGAAATATTAATTGTGGAGATCATTGTGGACGTCATGGGCAGAAAAAAGGGATGATATTTTCTTGATGTAAGTTATCCCTAAACGTATCTATGTCTACATCATTAAATAATGGGAAATCTCAACCGATTAATGATCCATATCTAATCGTGTTCCAGATAAATGATCCATTTTTAATTTTTAATTTCCAATCATGTTGGGCTCATCCATCTGCATATCAACAGACCAGTTTTAATTAGGTCCATGATGAAGGGCTCATAATCATCCCAATATGGATGGCCTATATTTAATCACATTTTTTCCCCAATCGTCGATGACTCAATCGTCGATACACCAAGCGTCGAAGATATTTTTTGACGACATGAAGTCCCTTTTTCAAAGATCAATGGTCAATATTGCTTGTTGATTTTGATCGGGCGACTGTTGATTCTCACACCTTTGCAGTTATGATTTAGAGCTTCCAGACAAAGGGGAAAATTATGTAGAGATTTATAAGGAGTAGATCATGATGGGTATTTCTTCCTATGAACCTCCAGTTGCTCCATGATCTCAACATAACAAAAATCTAGCGGGTGAAGGTAATTTTTACAATTTCACCAGGAAGAAAACCACTCAAGAATAGAGAAGCCATAAGAATATTCAAGAAGTGGTTTTAGGGCATGAGAGAGAGGAAAAAAAGCTAAAAAAAGGAAGCCATTGTTGAGGTCGGTAGTTTGGGGAATTGAAGAGTTTCTTATAACCAAATATGTTTGATCAAAAACCTTGAGCACAACCAATTTATAAATGCAGCAGGAAGCCATAGATTCATCCCCTGTGTTTAAGTTTCCAGTTTGTAATTCCTCTATTGTGTTTTTGTTCTTGTAAAGCATCTCTTCCCATTTTTTCTTTCTTGTATTATATCTGATTTATAAAATCTCATAACAAGCCATTCTTCATGTTCAATATTATTGTATGATGTCTAGTAATGATACATAATTGATTTCCTTTAATTGTATGAAAACTTCTTGTCATTTTCTTTGTTCATTTAAATGATATGCAGAGGGTACCTCCATGTATTTGAATGTGTGAAGATGTTAACTATTTGAAGCAACTTTTTATTGATCTATATGCATATGTTAGAGTTTTTGAATTATTAAAATTGCTCAACACATTGTTCTTTTCCATAGGCTATATGGTTCATTATTAGCAGTGCCCTATATGTTATCTTGTTTTTCATCTAATCCACCACTTCATCCTCCTTTCAAGCTTGATTGTCTAAAACACTCGTGGAAAAACTCATCTAATAGTTGATAGTATTTTTCAGCTGAGCGGAGAATTGTTTCAGGTCCTATAATTTCAAAAGAAAGAGAGAGAAATAGGGAAAAACTTCCCAAATATTACACAATTACATTACTACAAATATTTCCTTAAGATTCATCTCAATTCTTGACCCATGGGGTGCCTTGACATCGTTCCAACAATAGCCTGGAACATCTCGAGGGATAACATGGATGCAAAAGTATTTTTAGTTACACAATTATTCCTCACAAGCATAATGAAGAATTCCAATTTATCAATTGAAGGGAAAATCATCAATGTGGTGGCACCAAGTTACGTAAGTGAAACAGATTGATGAGAGGAATATCAATTGGAAGAATTTCAAAAAATATTTTCAAAATAAATACTTATCCAAGCATTTTTATGATAGGAATATGGAGTTCTTTGAACTCAATCTTGGGAGCATGAACATGGATGAGTATGAGAGAATATTCTTGGGGCTCATGAAATATGTTGACTTCATCAAGGATGAGATGGTCAATTTTCAAATATTCTTAACTGGGATACCTTCACACTTTAGTGATAATATATAGTATGATGGTCCCAAGACATTAGATGAAGTAATAAGGAAAGATAAGTGCCTCTATGTTCAACATAGAGGAACAAAAAAATTCCAAAAGGCCATGGAAGACAAGAAGAAACGTAAGATGGAGCAAAGGAAGAAAGGGTACAAACCACCATTCTTAAAGAATAATTCTCAAGGAAACCAACTCAAAATGAGCCCAGAATGTCAGAAACATTGGGAAAATACTAAGGAAATAGCCTATTAAATGTTAGGTTTGTGAGGGAGATCATATGTATAAATATTTCCCTCATAGAGATGAAAGGGTGAATAGTATTTACAATGTGCAACAAGATGATGATGTTGAGGANTGGAAATCCAATTAATTGTTGGATGAATTCCATTACTTTTGTTGGGCATTCCAATTAATTATTTCATTATTATTGTTTGGCACTCCAATTAATTGATGGGGGAATTTCATTGTTGTTGGGATAATTCCATTGTTGTTGGGTGATCCAATTAAGTTTTGGGTTGATTTCATTGTTGTTGGTTGGCTAATTCTATCCATTTTCTGGGAGTCTTACATTATATACCTCACCAAATGGATCTCACTTATTATATTCTTTCTTTTTGTAAACCCTAGCACTCTAGGGAGACCCATGCAGTTGTTCACTACCAAAACACTGCATGTTATCTCAAGCTTAAGGAGTAACCTCACTCATGTAATCTTCATTTTCCCAGTGTTGCAAGTGAACCTTAAGCTCATGGATAAACTCATTCCCCTAACCCTAATTTATGATCAAAACAAATACCTAGTTTTTATCAGTTAAACGTTCACACATGCCTAATCCTATCTCATGGCAACCCAAGGAATCTAGCTATTGTCTAGTCATTCCATTATTCATCTTTGGAGACTATACATATGTTTTCCTTTTCCTATCTTAATTCATCACTTGTAGATGGTAAAACATTTGTTAGGAATCTATGAGATTGTTGGAATGTTAAGGGAATATTTATTGAGTCAATTACTTTACTTCCTCCCTTGCTTAGAGTCTAAAAGATGGTTGGGCATCCTCCTATAAAGTTGCCCACATATTCCATGGTGTCAACATGTATCCAAAATTAGTTTGACGTAGAATCCTATGTTCAAAATGTAGTAATGCTCATGTGTAGGAGAGATGACCATATGGTACATAAAAAATGGGACAGACATATAATGAGTCATTGGTGTATGTTGGATGACTAGGAATATTCCATTAATTAAATGGGTTTAAGAGTTATGTGGATTAAAACATTTCTCAAGATTGTGTTGAGAAATATTTGTTCTGTGATTATAAGATTCTCATTAATGGGTGAGTGATTATAATACGCCTAGGTTGAACCCCAATTGTAGATGTGCATCTACTTTATAGGCTAGTGAGCTAGGATATTTTGGGCCAAAGTGCCTTTGTATATATGTTTTGAGGCTAAAGTTTCCATGTTATTATTAGGCTGAAGAACCTAAATTCTAAAAGGCCAATGAGCCTATCATTGTAAAATTTAATCACACTCGATGATATGAATAAAAATACATCACTTTTGCAGACCAATCAGAAAAATGATAATGAGGGGCTATAAATACACTAGAGGAAAAGGGGGATAATATTATAGGAAGAGTGGATAAGTCAAAGGGGATTAAGCCAAGATAATATTATAAGAATATTTCCTAAAGTCTAAATTATGTGATATATTTTATCCAAAGTTCCTAAAGGTGGGGAACGTATAACCAAGTGGGGAAAATGTAGTTCCTATCATGACAAGTGTCAATTTGGGAACATGCATACATAAAGTGGGACTTACTATAATTTCCCATCATTCTCATCATTCTCACAATCATTCTTATCATTCATACACTCCCTTCCATCCATGATCCATACCTATTCTTGGAGAGATTTTGAAGCTAAATGTACTAAGTAATTCCTTGGTGGTTTGGGTTGAAGAAATGGGTTCTCAGGTTCGTTAGAATTCTCTCTAGGTGATAGAACTACTGGGAATTATTTCCTTGTGTGTTGGGATGGTGGGTGTTGCAATTATTATAGTAGCCTTGTGTTCCAAGTGCTACAATGCTCTAAGACTTCATGTCTAGCATGTTGTTGAAGCCCTAGATGGGAAGTGGGACAACTAAAGGAATTTTGAGAAGAGAAGGGGTACACTTCCTAGGATGGGACATGATATGGGGAATGAAAGATTGTGAGCTCGGAATGGTTGCTAGAGTTGGCACCTTGACCTGATTTTATTTTTATTGTGTGTTATAACTTAGTATGTCTTAGGAAGCCTTTTCTTGATGGAGTTTTAGTCCCATCTCAGTGGTGACCTGTTGCTGGGAGTTTATGAGTTGTAGATTTTATGGCTATGAGGAGTGTCTAAGGTATGTAACTAACATTTTATCAAAAGATAAGTGTCTTATTCTATTTCTGGTGTTTACTGTGTTAATATTTATTTTAAATATGTTATGGTATAACTTTTATAAATGTTTATTCATGTATATATGTTGTTAGGATTGCATAATTATGTTCATATGTAGAGAATTGAATTACTAAATGGTATAAGAGAGGAACATTTTGTGTGGGAATGGCCCAAGTTGAGGTTGGGGATGCTACAATGTCGTATCAGAGTCACAAGTTCAACGTTGAGTCTACATGGGCCATTGGTCAACATGAAGAGGATGAAATTTCATAAATTAAGCTCAGAGAACGTTTGCAACTTGCTTGACAAAATGCTTTCGGGAAAGTTTCATAATTTTCCAGTAATTTTGGGAGAATTGTATTCAGGGGTTAAAATCCCCAAATTAAACCTTTGTTGGGGCATTTTCAATCCTGGAATCGATCAAATTTTGGGAGTTTCATAACAACCATGGAGAAATTGAGCAAAATCTCCCATTTATGAAGTGGAATTAGTTGAGAAATTGAGATAAAAGTGTCAATTTTTTAATGCATTAGTTGAATTGACATGAAAAGGATCTAAATTGGCCATAGAAACCTTAATTTCAAAGATTCCATGGCATCTTGTGCGAAAATTGAAAATTATGGATTTTTGGAAATTTGGGAAATTTTGGGTATTTTTCTGTACATGATGTCAACAGTGAGGTGGAGGCCATGTGGTGGTGATATGGAAATGGTGATGTGGAATTATAGGGTGGAAGGTCCATGGTGGAAACCAGTGGCATGGTGGCAGGCCATCGTGGTAGGGCGATGGACCGTGGTATCAACTGAAACTGTTGGTGGTGTTGCATGCTAGAATAGTGGTTTTGGAAACGTTTCATAATGATGAAAGCCTAATTAAAAGGTGTCATGTAGCATGGAAGAAATTAATTATCACATCATGAGGTGTCATTAACCTGTGGACAACTTTACCATGTGAAATGAATATCAGTCATAGATATTCTTCTATATCCGTCGTTATATCTAGGATATAGAAAGTCCATGGTGTTAATGCGATAGAATTAGGTGGTAGGCTCAGTATTGCAAGGTGGAATACCTAGGGATGACATGGGTGCCACATAGGCGAGGCGGTATGGAGTGATACCATAAGCAATATCACATGGTAGCAAGGAGGATTTCCAAAAGGATTTTGGTGATGCAAATCCAATGGCATGATGCCACATAGCAATGGACGAAACCACTATCTCATCGCAAAGGGATGTTAACCCTTTCAATGTGAAATCAATGAGATTTTTTTATCATTCTCTGATCTCAGTTGTTGGATTAGGGGTGGAGACAAGTTGTTCATGCGCCAAGGAAAAGGTGTGGGATGGGACACTCCCATCGTCGTGGCCTATGAGAAGGTGTCAGGTGGATTCTTTTTAGGAGATATAAGACTTGTTGGAGGCATGGACCATTGTTGTGTTTCCATGTGCAACCGATATGGGTGGGTTCAAAAGAGATTAAAATAAAATTACTTTACTATGTATATAGTGAAATAAAGCTAAATATTATGAAAGAGAGAAATTAGAAGGTGTTGGAGGTTGACAAGGTAGGTACAAGGTGGCCAAAATTTTGACATGGAATTACCTCGAGGTGCTAGGTGAATCGAGAATGTGACATCAACACCCATGTCAGCAGAAATTAGTCAAATGTATCAGAAAATTATGGTGTTTTGTAGGTGTTAATCTTACAGGGAATATTTTAGGCCCTAAATTGTGTTTTTAGGAGATTTAATTTTTTAGAATGTACGTGTTGTATGCACCACATACAATCCATGTATATTAAACAAAACATCTCAAAGAGATATTTTCAATGTGCTAAATGTTTTGCAAAATGGAGCTCATATGAGAAAGTTACAGGTTAATCAGTGCAGGGTGTATTTTCACCACCAATTGACTTCCAAAAGGAATAACTCCCTGCTCAAAAGTCATTTTGGGGAATAGGATAAATATATGGAAAGATAATGAACCATAGAAGACATCTATGGAGCCAGATTATGAATCTTTCTACGGTATGAGAAGGAATATTTCTATAACATTCAATCTTAAAAGGGAAAAGTAGTCAAAAATTCAATAGGCTGTAACCAATAACGTGGATGTTGGATAGGATGAAAATTGGTCATATTGCTCAAAATATAAGAACGAGGAAATCCAATTGGGATTCTGTCAAAATTTCAAAATATTGGGTGTTTGGAATTAATTTTATCAGGTAAAGGCCATAATTGTTTATACATTTTATAGATTTGTTTAATTATTTGGTCTAACAAATCCTATTGCATGCATATTTTTCATACTTAAGAGTCCTGATAGAGAAAATCATATTCAACAGAGATATTAAAGACATGGAGGATTCTTAAAATACCTACAACCATGACGATGAATTTAGGGGATTATATTTCAGCATGGGTAATGATGGAACAAAATCAAATGGGCATGGAGAAGGAAAAGAGGAGAGTATAAACTTTGTAGAGACCATAAAGAGTATTACAAGTGATGTGCCAAGTTACAAAGTTGATAACGAGAGGATTATAAAAGAGAAGGAGAAATAGGATGGAATCAACATTAGGTTGTTGCAAATATTGGATAGAATAGAGACGAAGGTGGACAAGGAGTTAAAATCAATAAGTCAAGGAGTCATAGATCTCATGCCAAAAGAGGTGAATCTATAAGTGTTAGTATGCATCGGCATCACTTACCAAGGCACTAAGTTAGAATATCACACAGTATTCTAAGTTTATCTCTTGTTAGAAATCATAGCATAATATCAAGACTAGATGAATTGCAAGGGGGATTCAATAATATAAAACTTCCTACTTTTGATGGTGAGCACAAGAAATATGAGGATGTAGAGTCTTAGATGTTGGGGATTGTTAGTACTATATTTTTTCTTGAAATGAAATGAAGGATGGATGAAGTTATCAGGATAATATGAGATGAGTTAGAAACAGAAAATTGAGCTTCAGGAGCCTCTCTATAGCTCAGAGTCAAATTTTCCTAAGGCAAAATTAAGAAACAACAAGAAAATACATGCCCTTGTGTGCATAAGTCGAAAGTTAATCCCTATAGGCTTGTCGCAGTCCAAAAGGGGATTATCACAGTATAAAAGAGGATTAAATGCCAATATCCTAGGGGATTACCATGAGACCACTACATAATAGTCAATCTCTAGTAATTTTTGGAACCATGACAGATCGGACGAATGCAAGAAAACAAGATCAATGATCAACATGCAATTTTGGAGTCCCCTCTTTGGAGTCTTGTTTAAATCCCAAGACTTGATCACTCTAATGGGACACCTTTGATCAACGACCCATATTTAAGTAGATGAACACCCCTGATGAGCAGTCCATATTTGATCATCGATCTTGAAGCCTCCCAGCCAGGTGTCGTGTGAGCCCTCCAACAGAGCAGTGTTGGAGCCAACTAGAGTTTACCACATGGATATGTGGAACCCATTTCATACATAGGTGAATGTCTATAAATTGGGTGACATGTGTCCCGTATGTCTGCCACATCTACACTAGTGTGGACCAATGAGAAGGAACCATGCATCCAGGGTGAATATAGCGTGATAATTTTCATGCCTTAGTCGATTTTTTTCTCTTGTTTGAACTAGATAGAGGGACCTCATGAATCGTCAGACTTCCCCTTTCAACTCTAGATTGATATTTGAGATTTAATTTGTAGTTCCCTTTTCAGAGCCATATTCGAAACTAATACTACAACACTCTAAAGAGGCACCTATGATGAACGGTCTAGATATGCTCTCATACCTTTTTCAAGTAATATTGATCAACAATATAGATCTTCCCCTAGGTATCAAAGCCTCCCAACCAAGTATCATGTAAGGCCACCAACATAACACTGTTAGAGCCAATCAATGGTTTCCATGTGGATAGGTGGAACCCACCCGATGCATAGATAAATGTATAGAAGTCGGGTGACACTTGTCCTACCTATCCACCACATTAGTGAAAACATGAACCAGTGAGAGGGTGCCAAGTTTCCAGAAAGAAATCAATGTGTTAATGTGTTTTCCATAGCCAAAGTTTTCTTTCGACCATGATGAGATAAACAACCCTTAGTGATTCTCGGACTTCCGATGGGTAGCCCATATTTGTCTTGCCACATCCCTTTGGAATCCCCTCATCAGAGTCTTATATCAACCTCACTATTAATCACTTGTAATGGGGTAGTTATGGTTAACAGTCCAAATTCTATTGTATCTGTGGCACCAGATCGACGGTCATCGGAGTTACTTGATAGGAGTGCCTCATGAGTCCTAGCTTTGGATAGCCCTGATGGATGCACCTATGAAGGAAAATCCATATTTGGTAAAGGAAAGTTAGATAAAAAACCCAAGGTCCATCTCATTTTCTTTCATGCACAAAGTAACGATGAATGGATGTGCATCCCTGATGATGTATGCATGAAGTCATTGGCAGCATGGCATCTGTCAAACCAATCAAAATTTTCCATGTGGACATGAGAATCTTGCCACATACATAGGTAAATGTCTTGAATATGGGTGACACATGTCAACCCTTATGCTACCTCAATGCCAATGTAAACTAGTGAGAAGGTGTCACATGTCTAGAGTGACGTTAGAATAATGTTGTTCGCCTTGGTCATTTTAAGTTTTTGGTCAAGACCTAAATGATGAATCTCTTTGCATCAATGAAAGATATTAGGCAGATATTGTCATTTGAAAAATGAAAAGAGATGAAAACTAGACATGCTACTATAGCAATGTCTAGGCGAACCATGAGTTTCCACCTGGACATGGGGAACCCGTCGTAGATACAGGTCAACATACCCAAAATGAGTGACACATGTCATGTCCTCCATGCCACATCAGTATCAACATAGAACAGTATAGGGCCACCATGTATCCAAGGTGACATTAGCATAACTGTCAAATGCCTTCGCCAATTTAGATTTGTGGTCTATCCAAATCAATGAATCTCCTGGTTTAGGTGAAATATTAATTGTGGAGATCATTGTGGACGTCATGGGCAGAAAAAAGGGATGATATTTTCTTGATGTAAGTTATCCCTAAACGTATCTATGTCTACATCATTAAATAATGGGAAATCTCAACCGATTAATGATCCATATCTAATCGTGTTCCAGATAAATGATCCATTTTTAATTTTTAATTTCCAATCATGTTGGGCTCATCCATCTGCATATCAACAGACCAGTTTTAATTAGGTCCATGATGAAGGGCTCATAATCATCCCAATATGGATGGCCTATATTTAATCACATTTTTTCCCCAATCGTCGATGACTCAATCGTCGATACACCAAGCGTCGAAGATATTTTTTGACGACATGAAGTCCCTTTTTCAAAGATCAATGGTCAATATTGCTTGTTGATTTTGATCGGGCGACTGTTGATTCTCACACCTTTGCAGTTATGATTTAGAGCTTCCAGACAAAGGGGAAAATTATGTAGAGATTTATAAGGAGTAGATCATGATGGGTATTTCTTCCTATGAACCTCCAGTTGCTCCATGATCTCAACATAACAAAAATCTAGCGGGTGAAGGTAATTTTTACAATTTCACCAGGAAGAAAACCACTCAAGAATAGAGAAGCCATAAGAATATTCAAGAAGTGGTTTTAGGGCATGAGAGAGAGGAAAAAAAGCTAAAAAAAGGAAGCCATTGTTGAGGTCGGTAGTTTGGGGAATTGAAGAGTTTCTTATAACCAAATATGTTTGATCAAAAACCTTGAGCACAACCAATTTATAAATGCAGCAGGAAGCCATAGATTCATCCCCTGTGTTTAAGTTTCCAGTTTGTAATTCCTCTATTGTGTTTTTGTTCTTGTAAAGCATCTCTTCCCATTTTTTCTTTCTTGTATTATATCTGATTTATAAAATCTCATAACAAGCCATTCTTCATGTTCAATATTATTGTATGATGTCTAGTAATGATACATAATTGATTTCCTTTAATTGTATGAAAACTTCTTGTCATTTTCTTTGTTCATTTAAATGATATGCAGAGGGTACCTCCATGTATTTGAATGTGTGAAGATGTTAACTATTTGAAGCAACTTTTTATTGATCTATATGCATATGTTAGAGTTTTTGAATTATTAAAATTGCTCAACACATTGTTCTTTTCCATAGGCTATATGGTTCATTATTAGCAGTGCCCTATATGTTATCTTGTTTTTCATCTAATCCACCACTTCATCCTCCTTTCAAGCTTGATTGTCTAAAACACTCGTGGAAAAACTCATCTAATAGTTGATAGTATTTTTCAGCTGAGCGGAGAATTGTTTCAGGTCCTATAATTTCAAAAGAAAGAGAGAGAAATAGGGAAAAACTTCCCAAATATTACACAATTACATTACTACAAATATTTCCTTAAGATTCATCTCAATTCTTGACCCATGGGGTGCCTTGACATCGTTCCAACAATAGCCTGGAACATCTCGAGGGATAACATGGATGCAAAAGTATTTTTAGTTACACAATTATTCCTCACAAGCATAATGAAGAATTCCAATTTATCAATTGAAGGGAAAATCATCAATGTGGTGGCACCAAGTTACGTAAGTGAAACAGATTGATGAGAGGAATATCAATTGGAAGAATTTCAAAAAATATTTTCAAAATAAATACTTATCCAAGCATTTTTATGATAGGAATATGGAGTTCTTTGAACTCAATCTTGGGAGCATGAACATGGATGAGTATGAGAGAATATTCTTGGGGCTCATGAAATATGTTGACTTCATCAAGGATGAGATGGTCAATTTTCAAATATTCTTAACTGGGATACCTTCACACTTTAGTGATAATATATAGTATGATGGTCCCAAGACATTAGATGAAGTAATAAGGAAAGATAAGTGCCTCTATGTTCAACATAGAGGAACAAAAAAATTCCAAAAGGCCATGGAAGACAAGAAGAAACGTAAGATGGAGCAAAGGAAGAAAGGGTACAAACCACCATTCTTAAAGAATAATTCTCAAGGAAACCAACTCAAAATGAGCCCAGAATGTCAGAAACATTGGGAAAATACTAAGGAAATAGCCTATTAAATGTTAGGTTTGTGAGGGAGATCATATGTATAAATATTTCCCTCATAGAGATGAAAGGGTGAATAGTATTTACAATGTGCAACAAGATGATGATGTTGAGGACAAGGTCATAAGCATGTTAAGGATCTATGAAACCCTGAATAACTAGCAAGATGAATTCAATATCATATGATTGAAGTGGAAGGTAAGATCAATGATCAACCTATTGCTATTTTAATTGGTTCAGGACCTAGTCATAGTTATGTAGATCCTAAGTTGGTGGAAAGATTTCAATTGCAAAGAAGTAAACTTGGAAAATTTTGGTTGGTTCAACTAGCCACACAAGCTAAAGGAAGAATTAATTAGTTCAATAAGGAATGTCCGATGGACATGAATGGACTGCGGAGAAAGTAATATTTGAACATCATACCTTTGGGTTCATATGATTTCCTAATTGGTATGGATTGGTTGGACATGCATCATGTTGTCCTAGATTTTTATAAAAAGGATTTCACTTGAATGGATGAGGAAGGGAAATTGAGAACAATTCAAGGTATTCCAAGGTAAGTATATATCAGAGAACTTTCATCCTTGTAGCTAAAGAGACACTTCAAGAAAGGATGCTAAATATTTTCAACACATGTGGATGACACACCTAAAGTTAAAGTACCAGTCATTAAATACTATGCAATCCTAAAATAATTTTAGGATGTGTTTAGAGAGATATTGTGGTTGACACCAAAAAGAGATATTGATTTCTATATTAATTTGATTCTCGGAGCATCCCTAGTGTCTAATACTCCTTATAGGATGAGTACACTAGAGTTGAAGGAATTGCAAATGCGGCTTGAAGAGAATTTGAAGAAGGGGTATATATTCCCAAGTGTGTCACCTTGGGGTTCCCTAGTATTATATGTGAAAAATAAGGATGGAACCTTGAGGATATGCATTGACTTCAGGCATCTGAATAACGTGACTATGAATAACAGGTATCCTTTGTCAAGGATAGATGATCTTTTCGATAAACTAAAAGAGTCAAAGATATTCTCCAAGATTGACCTCAGATCAGGCTATCATCAAGTGAGGATTAAAGAAGAATATATCATCAAAACAAAATTTGGAGCAAGGTATGGCCATTATGAGTTTAAAGTGGTGCCATTTGGGTTGTCAAATGCACCAGTTGTATTCATGTGTTTGATGAATAGTATTTTCATAAATTTCTTGAATAAGTTTTTCATTATCTTCTTGCATGACATACTTATCTACTCCAAGTCTAAAGAAGAGCATGAGAATCACTTGAGGATAGTGCTAAAAGTATTGAGGGAGCATAAATTGTATACCAAGCTGAGAAAGTGCTCATTTTATCAGAGGCGGATTCATTATTTGGGACATACCATTTAATAGGAAGGGATAACAGTGGAT
Source organism: Picea glauca (assembly GCA_000966675.3). NCBI lineage: Eukaryota > Viridiplantae > Streptophyta > Pinopsida > Pinales > Pinaceae > Picea > Picea glauca. The sequence goes on from JZKD02S2188015.1 coordinate 367,651, forward strand.
CCCAAGAAAATAAAATCCATTCAAGGATGGTGAACACCAAATAATGTCTCAGAGGTGAGGTCATTCATGGGGATTGCATGTTATTATAGAATATTTATTGAAGGTTTCTCAAATATTGCACACCCAATCACTTCTTTGCAAAAAAAGGGTGTGATATTTGAATGGACCTATGATTGTGAAAGGAGTTTTCAACACTTGAAGAATTTATTGAAAAGGGAACCAATCTTAAGAATTGTTGATCCAAATGAAGAATTCATTGTGTGCATTGATGATTGCAAAGAGGGGATTGGTGGAGTCCTTAGTCAAAATGGGAACGTGATATACTACGAGTCAAGGAAGTTGAAATAACATGAGAGACACTATGCCACTCATGATTTAGAATTGGTAGTTGTAATTCATGCCTTGAAGAGGTGTAGACATTATCCCATGGGAAATTAATTCAAGCTAAGAACAAACCATAATGGTATGAAATATTTTTTTGGTCAAACAACTTTGAATTCCATACAAACTAGGTGGTTGAAATTCCTTAGTGAGTATGACTTTGATATAAAACATATCAAAGGAAAATAGAATAAGGTGGTTGATGCCCTCAACAAGAGGGTGTATGAAATGCATGCTACAACTATTAGCATGTACAAATATGATTTGAAAGACAAAATTGTGGAAGCTGCAAAATTAGATCAACATTATATGGAAATAAAGGAAAATTTACATCATGGTAATTTTCAGTAGAAAAATGAAGATTATGAGCTGAGAGAGGATAGAATCCTCATGTACAAAGGTAGAGTATATGTGCCTAAATCTCAAGAGCTGGAAAATATGGTGCTGAGAGAGATGCATAATGTTCCTTATGCAAGGCACCCAGGTTACCATTAAACATTTGTAGTTGTCAAGAGCCAATACTTTTGGCCTAGTATGAAGAAGGAAGTGGTTGATTATATAGCCAGATGTTTAGAATGTTAGAAGGTCAAGGATAAGCACAAACATCCAACTAGTTTTCTACAACCATTTCCCATTATGAAATGGAAATGGTAAGTTGTGTCAATTTGTTTCATCACCAATCTTCCTAGAATAGTGAGGCAACTTGATTCTATCATGGTTGGGGTGGATAAGCTCACTAAAGTTGCTCATTTTATTTCAATGAAGTTAGCTCGTAAGGAAGGTAACATTGCATATATTTATATGAGAGAAATTGCAAGGTTGCATGGTGTGCCTAAGGCAATTGTTTTTGACAGAGATCCCAAGTTCTCATAAAAATTTTGGAAGGGATTATTTAAAGGATTTGGGACAAATATGAATTTTGGCACAACAAATCACCCTGAATCAGATGAGAAAACATAAAGGCTCAATTAGGTGATTGAGGATATGTTGAGGATGTATGTGATGGAAAAACCATCAAAGTGGAAAGATTATTTACATCTAGTTGAGTTTTCTTATAATAATGGGTGTTTGCATGCACACAGAGATAGTTTCAAGACCCTGGGTTCAAGGTAATTAGTCCAACAAAGCCTTACAGACACCGAGCCTTTTAGCATCAATTGTAAGCAGGATAAATCTCATTTGAGGTATCTTTATGGGGACTGTAGGAACCAAGATTCTGCAGCAGTGAGGGAAAGAAGGGAGATACGCTCTTTCATACCTACATGATCCTTTCGTGCACTAGATCCTAGTTAATTTGTCCTCCTTACTCAATTATTTATACATATCAATCCATATTCACACCATTTGGTAGTAAAGCATACAAGACTACTACGCATTAATCTATCAGCAATAACAATAAAGATAACATTCATCCATAGTAAAGGTAGGAAATAAAACCATAGAGACATGAATTAAAACAATACAAGCATCAATAACCATTCAATAGCATAATTCAAAACATATTTATCATTGTTCACCCTCTCCTGGGCTACGTCCACAAAATATTTGCTTCTTTATTATATTTATGGAATTTTGTTTGTGCTATGTGCTACAATAGATGTACAATATACATTCCTCTTCTTACATTCATGGATTATTTACACAAAACATCCTACAATCACCATAAATAATCATACTTCCTCTTTTCTTCCTCTTTTGTCATTATTATTTTGCTATTCTCTTCACTCTTCTTTCTCGTTGTTGCCTCTCTGAACTTCGTTCTTATTGTCTCTTCTCAACTTTTCCTTTATTTTTCATATTTAGGTATGTTTTTCTCAGGTTTTCGTTCCATCTCATAATGAGTTAGATCCCACTCATGCTTGGCTGACGACAACTCATTATGAGTTGGATATAGCTTATGCTCAGTTGGTTTTCCTAGATTTTTCACGTGTTGTTTATGTGTGTCCCCCATCTTCTTCTCTTTCCTTTCTCTTATTTCTTGATATTCTTGATCCTGCACCTTTTATTTATGCCTCATCTCTTCTCGTTGTTCTCTATCCAACCTGTCTGCCAAACATCCCCCCCACACTCACCTGTGGCTCTTCCTGAGCCACTTAGGTTTGTTGTGCCATTTTCTTCCATGCCTCAATGAATTTCTAGAGGCTCTCCTTTGTTGTCTGTACTACTACCGTGATTTCAGATTCGTTGTTCAAAATTTCTTCCATTGTCTTCTCTATCAATCTATTTAATTTTTCCTCAGCGTCTTGCGCTGCTAATGTTGTTCTGGTTTATGTCGTAGCTAGGTCCTCAAGTACCTCGAGTGCCTTATCATGTTGCGGTTGCAACTCCTGTGTGATCCTCCATTGTTCTACTGCAAGGTATAATTTCCTATTATCCAGGAGTGTCAAAATGATTTCAGTTGGTGGGAGAGTATCTGTGCACTCAATGGCCTATATCGCTTGTTCATGTGCAACCCTTATTTTCTCATCTAGATCTTGCAGCTTTGAGGTGTTTGTCATCTCTGTCCACATGTGCATGCCTTCTTCGCATATCTGTATACATTATTTCTCTAAGATTTTAATATTTTACACCATTTTCTACGGAGTCTATTCCCTTTGCGCTCTTTCTTCTAGTGGTGTCCCTGGTGTTGCATGCACTTCCAATCATGTGATCTTTGTGCAAAGGCCCCGAATAGCCTCACTAATCTTTCCTACTTGTTCTTTGACCATGGACTCTACCACCACCGGTACTTCCAGGACCTCTTTGTGCTTCTTCAATGTTCCCCCATTATGTAGTCATGTCACATTCTGTTGGTACTTTCCAGTCTAGTTACCAATCTTGCATAACCAGTTGGATGTCATGTTCTTTTATCTTATATTTCATTTGGACCCACTCCTTGCTGGGATCCTTCATGGATTTGATGTATATATAATTCCTATCTGCGTTGAATTTTGTGACTGAGTTGTATACCTACACCAGTTGTAGTGACATGTGCGGTGCATTCTAGATACTATGGAGAATTATTTCACCATAGATAAAGAAATCTACATTAGTGTCCATATGCCTCCTTTTGATTGTTGAGAACCAGAATTTCTAGAATTTTTCCGCGACGTACGACTTCCCCCTTAGCCCTAATAATTGCAAGTCCTTCGGCTCTACCCATGCTGTGAAGGAAATCATGATCAGTATCCAGGAGTAGTGAAACTCCTTCCCCTCATCTTGGGGTTCAGTGTAGTCCAGTAGGAACTGGTTCAACAACAAAGGATCCCAACTTATTGTAGTTCCTTCTACACATTGCTCTGTGGCAGCTATGACCCATGCTCGAACTCGATCCTTTCTGCATTTCCATAGAAATTTGCATGCTAACAATTGTGTGTCTATTCAGAATGTGAGGTCACATATGGTTGGTATATCCAGGCCACACACCCCTTTGACCATGTGAAGCTTCACTCGCATTTCCTATGACATTTCTCTTTTTGTCTTCTTATCTGCAAATAATGTGGCATGGTCCTTCCCCTGGGTGGGAATTCTAGTGATTCATGTTATCATGTATGTATCAATCAAAATTGGCCTATCCAGCCACATGTACCCCCCATGCACGCAATATAGGAAGATTTTAACACAAAAATTAATTCCATTGTTGCAGCTGAAGTGCAAAATTTCGAACAGGTTGAGGAGGCCTTCTCACTCCAACCCTCTATACCAGACCTTCACCATTGGTACACTTTGTTATGTATGTGGATCTAGTTGGAGTTCCAGGTATTCATGAGGCACAAGTTCATGAAACTTTTCCATGTCGGTAATGTCATGATTGACATATTTCATCTGAGGCACCTTCCCCAGCATGTCTTCATTGATAATGAATACCTATGGAATGTCTGGTGTCACCATCCTATAATCCGGATTCATCTACAACGTGACTGGTGGGGTGTCATCCTTCCTCGATGATATGTAGTCGTGAGGAAACCTCAACAACTCTGATGAGGAGGTTCCCTGGGTTTCTTCAGTCTCTGTTTTGGTTGCAAACTCCCTAGTGCGACTCTTTCTTGGTACCATTATTGTTACTCCTGCGACTTTGGGAGGCTCCATCTCTATAGTTAACTTGGCTATGGTAGTTGTTATCTCTCTGTGCTCTTGGTTCTCATTGTAACTGCTAAGTGACAATGATCCCATTTTTTGTAGTCTTGGTGGATTTGTTTCCCCGTTTCACGTTGTGTACCAATCTTTGCACCTCCCTACCTATCTCCTCCACCCATAGTGTGTCAGGTTCTTGCGTTAATGGTGTTTTATTTCCAAATCAACTAGTATATTTTTGGTGTGGAATACCCCTCAGTCATGTGTATCAACGGAGTTTTTCCTTTACTCATTGTCTTTATGGTAGCTTTAGGATTGGACCTTCTAGCGGCTATATGTGTTGTTATCATTTTTATCTTTGTGACTTGTTCTTATCCACCCATAATTTTTGTTTCATTCCTTTTTTCATACTTGAAAGATAGCTCATCATGTGAGATGGTGTACTTACTACTGCATACTTGACCATTTTTGCGTCAGGTTTCCCTGGTTGGCGCAATTTCCCTTCCCTTCATTGTTTCCATTGTCATTCTATATGCACACGGTTGTTTTTGCGTGGTTCTTTCTATTACGCAGCTTGCCAACCCTCTTGGTATAGTTTTAGTTGATTGTTGTTCACTCTTCCTTTCAGTGTGACTCCATTAAGTGTTTCCAGCCGCGCAATACCTCCCTCTTTCACCTCCTGGATCACATATGGTTCTAACTAGTGCATGCAGGACTTCCTTAGGTGTTGTAGAAACTTGTTATCATATAGTAGTACCAAGTTAGCTACTTGGAATTTTTTCGATTTAATGTGTCTGTCATGCAATAATTTTTCCCTTTCCTTTTTCACTTGTTTATGGAACCCTGTAGAAAATCTATCCTCATCAATATGTACCAATTTTGATAGTCCTTCCTGTATTGGGCATGAATACGAAAAATCTATTATCGTTGTGACACGCAAGCTTGGTACAATAAATTCCATTGGAATTACTACCTGATGTCTGTATACCAACATGAATGTTGTTTTCCCTATTAACTTCTTGTTGGTTGTCCTGTATGCCCATAATACCATAGGGATTCTTGATTCCTAGTCATATCTTCCCATGTTGCATATTTTTGTTATTTTATTCTCTAGAACTTTGTTGAATGCTTCCACTTCTCCATTCTCCTATGGGTGGTACGACACGCTCTTCTGGTGGTGGATTTGGAATTCTTCGATCAAGGCTGCTATGATTTTATTGATGAATTTTGTCCCTTGATCACTCATCATTGTGCGAGAACATCCAACTCAAGTTATGATGTTTTCGAACGAAATATGCACCGCAGTTTCTGCATTGCAATAGGTAACTGGAACGACTTTTTCCCATCGAGTTAGATACTTTGTTGTTGTAATGTTGTACCTAGCCACTGATATTATTGTTGGTGGGTTGATTGGTCCAATAAATTCAATAGCCCACTTATGAAAATCATGTAATGTAACTTGTGGATTCAATGGAATCTCGTCCCTTCTAGAGGGTTTTCCGACCCTTTGAAAAACAACACATGTTTGGCAATATTCCTTTGCGTCCTTGTAGAGTGTAGACCACCATAAAATTGTGGGTAAGACCTTCTACATAATGGATTTTATTGCATAATTTCCTCCTTCTATCCCATCATTCACTTCTACCAGTATAGTTGGTCTTTCATGTTGGACTACATAGCATCGTAGTATTCTGTCTGTGCCCAGTTTGTATAATATTCTTGCAATTAGTTGCTAGTCCGTAGCTTTTACTACCAACTGTTTTTTCTATGCGACCATCATGTTGGAGGGGGCCATCTGTTGGTCTCCAGTTTTGATCATGTTTTTGCCCATATTATATCACAAAGACCTCCATCTCTATACCCAGTACCACCCCTTTTGGCCCTGTTTTGACATAATTGGCATCTCCCTACCAATCAATGGTGCTACTTAAGGTATCTTTACGTTTCAAGATATTTTTATGCATTTTGATGCTTTAAATTGATATTGAAACTAATGTCGCTTGGGTTAGGTACCACTTCTATTTTTGGAACAGGATTTGCCAGTACCAGGTACCAGCTCGTACCCCGTGGAGATACCAATGAAGCCGCTCAAGATCTGTGTGTTATGGTCAGAATGGGAGACAGAGAGATTCACATGACAGTTGGAGTCATCACTCATATGATGATGGAAGGCACAATGATAGAACTGAGTCATGATATTTCATGATTCACACTTCATGACACTACATGTCACGAAGATGTGAAGACCATTTAAAACTTGATTTCAAGCTATTTTCGGATCAGGGATCCGTTTGGACTTACGTATTTTTGCTTAGACTGTTATAGAGGATGATCTATATATAACTAGAGGATCACTCCTAATAGATGGTTGGGTTATGTTATGTTATATCGTGAACACATGTTTTTGAATACAAACTGTTGTTGCGTTATGCTACTTGACTGGTATACGATTTGAGTATTTTCTTCTGAGTTAATGGAGCGTAAAGTTTACACAATGTTTGCATATAATGATATAGTTAGTTTTGGTTCTTTCCTTCGACATTTGTACCTTTCGGTTGGGCCCGCCAAATAGGTGCAAGTCGCTGTTGTTCTTGCATTGAATTTAGAATATTCCCGTAGCGTAGTAATTGCCTGCATGTTAGTTTATTGAGTCCTGGAATTAACTGTTCAGAGTATTGATTGATTATTCTTCAACTGTATCATTTCCAACTTATTGAATATCTGCTACATTGATGAGTATTGAAGCATGGTTTATTCCTGAAGGATTTGAAGCGTGAATTAGAATAGCTCTGTTCCCAGTTTCCAAATTGAACGAAGATTAAATTGAATGCGAGCCTGAATATGCTTTGTTTTGGTTAGGATAGTTAGTTACTCTGCTTTGTTAGATAGTTAGGCTACTCTTCTCTGTTAGGTTAGTTAGGGTGCAATTGAACTAAGAGGAAGCTTCTGGTACCAGTAGGGTAAGTAGAGTAGTTCTTTATCTTTCCTGTAGACAGAGTTAGATTTGTTTTCAATGTTTAGATTAAAATAATTTTAGGAAATAATCTTTCTGTGAGAGATGGAAATAATGTTGATAGATGATGAAAGATAGTGGTAAACAGTCTTGTGAAATTTCAGTAGACCAGAAATAGGAGTACCAGCACTCAAGCATAGAACTGTTTCTCTTTTGATGAATTACACAGGAAATGATCAGTTTCAAGATAGTCATTAAGATTCAGTTTCTCAAAGTGAGTTTGTGTTTTATTTTGAGAATAGCCTTTATATAGGAACTAGATTACCCGCACATATAGTGTAGCAGCTCAATGTTTACTTACCTTGGTTTGACAATTTAGTGTTTCAGGTCATTTAAATCTTCAATTTAGCAGCCTGACACCATCCATGTGATAATAACTACACAATGGTTTTAAAGTAGTATTCCACCATCTTCATTGAAAATAGTTGTGCATCTAGCAAGATATCGTCTATGTTTCCTACTTCTTCTCCCGACAATATGCACAAAAAATGATTTGGACCTACATTAAGTTTACATGGATTTACTATTACTTCGAAGTCATACTCTTGGAACAATATGAGCCATCTACAAATTGTTGGTTGTGGAGCCTGATTATCTTCCTGATTCAGAGATCTTTTACTTTCGGCCATGTTTATACCCCATGAAGTATTTACACCCCAGAAGTATGTACACTATTCCACGTGGGGGAGTGTAGAGGGGGGGTGAAAAAATTGTCTTGTAAATGTATACTGTAATTTCATTGTAATTCTGGACCATTCATTATAAGGTTGCAGATCTAACGGTAGAGATTATGTTAGGGTTTTTTTCCCTAGAAGGAAACCCTCTTTTATGAGGGAAATGTATTGTGGCTATGATTGATAAAAATATTGTATTCTGAGTGAGGAGACTGTGA
>JZKD02S2188015.1:383704-399525 GCA_000966675.3 Picea glauca
CAAGGGGAATGGTCAACAATCATTGCATTAATCATAAGAACAATACCCATGTTGCCAACTCTGTCCTGAGTGTGCGCATCTAGAAGAAGCTACAACCTTAGGTACCGGAATGTCTACGTAGGTACTGGAAAGATAGCAATAGTGAGGGAACAACTGTTGCATTGAAAAGGTAAGTGTCTTTTATCATTGGTAAACAAATAGCTAAAAGATCCTAATTAATTTATCAAGAACTTCAGAAATTATCGAAATAAACAAATTTTACCTCATGTTGTAATGAGGATCTTTAGGCAAGCAAATAGGTAATAATAGGAGGTAATAAGTTGGATTTCAATGCCTAGGTAGGGGGGTAAATGGCCAAAATAGGTGTATGGTGAGTGACAAAATGGGATCTCAACATTACCCCCACACCTGATTATTTGCATGTCCTCATGCAAAGATATCCCAAAAACTGTTCAAAAATGAAATACACCATCTCTTCAATCCGACGAGAGTCCTGCATCATTTATCAAGATACTGAGGCTTGAGATCTTCTTTTCCAATCTACCACTCCTTCTTTCTTATTCTGGCTGGAATATATTATGCATTTTCTTATTGATATTTTTAGTTTCAGATTGAAGTTTTTCAATTTCTTCTTGAAACTTCTTACCCTGATCATTTAACTGTTGATTTTCTCTTTGAATGCACCTATTTAGGACAAACATCTCCATGACTTCCTGCTCCAACTTCTTAACTTTTCTATTTCATTTCCTGAGCTTCCTTTCTAGAGGAATTTCACTAATAGATTCATCTTTTAGAACATTTGAACCCTCACAAGTTTCAACGCCCTTCTTAGATGGTCCAGAAATAATAATGTTAGGAGTCTTTAGGGTTCTAGGTTGTAGTTTTGCTTTTCCATCTTGGTGTACAGCCTTCGATATTTCATCATTACATCCTCCTTCTTTTGCTGGAGTTAACAACTATTCATGTGGCTCCATGAGCTCATTTGGCTCAATAAAATTGTTTACCCGTGGCTCGTTAGGGTCTGTAAATTATGTACCTGGCTAAGATTATTCCACAAGCTTTGGACGCTTAGCAACTTTGAAGAGCTTCGAAATGGGAAAAGTATCCTCTCCATCATCGTCAACAGGTATTGGTTCTTCATGTGTTGTAGCCTGTGGGTACATAGGGGTTGGCTCATCCATTTTTCGAACAACTTGTTTTGTCATGCGACGTGTGATCCTACAAGCTAGAATCTCAATTGGTGATTTAATTGCCATAGTCTCCTTCTCTGGTTTGCCATTCCTGTCCCTCCCCTTTTTCTGTCACTTTTCCACCTCTATCAGTCCTTGTTTAGTTTCCGTGGGGATCCTTTCTTTTCTCTATTGTTTTCCCAAATTGCTCAGCCCTTCTTCCACTACAATAGGGATCTGGTTAATAAATGCATTCTCACGCAGGAACTGATCCCATGTATTATTTCTTTTGCAGAGCTTAGATTATACCAACAGTTTTACCAGCCCATGATGGTAGACTCTATTCTGGGGGTTTTGACTATTCCTCCTTCCCATCTTAGCCATTTTTTCTAAACTCTTGTGCAAATAGTATGGGAAAATTATCAGTTCCTTTGATTCAAAATGAAGAAGAATTTGAACATGATACTAGTATGTGAGGGCATACCTTCCCTCACAAGTTAAATACCTATGTAGTATCACCAATGGTGATTTCCACTCATCCATGAGGTATTCCCTTGGAACTCCCTTTTCCCAGATCACGTTTTGATATTGTGCCTTCAGAAACCAGTTGCAAATTTTTGTGCCCAGTGTCAATTTCTTGAACTAGTATTCTCCAGTTCTGGGGAGGCCCATGAAATTGGCTATGGTCTCCTCTATAACTTCTATTTCCAAAATCGCGACCCTAGACAATCGTCCATCAAAACTCTATGTGAATTGAAGAGCAACCTGATCATTAAACCCCCGAAATTTGGCGAAAATGTTATGCCATCCTACTTCTTTAAACAATTTCTTGCATCTATGATACTCATGCACGACTTCGAGTGCTCGCCGAGAGACTGGTTCATGGAGATCTATCACCATGCTGAAATGTAGGTGTGGATGAAGGTTTTTTTGTGGCTAAATTGAAGAATTCTCACAGGGGCAAGGTGAAGAAACATACACAGAGTAGCGATAAGGGCATGGTCTTGTGAATACGGATAATTGCTAGAAGGGTGGCAGAGGGTACAGAATGATGGTGATCAAGAATTGGTTATAGTGCATATGGAAACTTCATGGTGCACAATTTAAATTTTCAATAAGGTGATATGAATTTGTTTCTTAGTAATAATGGTGTGGTGACTCAGTACGGGAATGATGATTCAAACTCATGCAATGTAACAGGAATCACCCCAACGTTCTTGATTTCCCACTTATGAAACGGTCAATTACTAAGGTTCATGGATTTTCACTTAAGTGTGAGCTCATTGCATAAATTCATCATTCGTGCAACAATCAATAATACATATGGATGGGTAAAATCTCAAATGAGGTGGATGGACATGGGTAGGAATTCGTATGACAGGAGTATAGGGGTGGCCAATCATGCTACACATGGGAATTATGGTATTGGTGGTTACCCAATATGTAAATATCCCAACATTGAATGGCTGAGTAATGAAGATGGTTTGGATTGACACAAGAATTTGTTAACACTATATTCCTTTGTTCCTAACAAACCAATCATAATCCTAAAGAAAACTTACCTCAAAAATTAATTACATGTTTTCATTGTAGATGTGAAATTTCTGAATTGTCATTTCTACATAGGTGCAAGAATGCTACCGTGTTTCCTGTTTCTCCTGGCCCTGCCATTACTTTCCCTGTGTTTTACAAATATAAAACTGAAAAAGGTACCTTATACTAAATTAAATCACAATTGGATCAGAAAATATTTGAATTTGTGGAGTTCTGAACTTATTGAAATACTGAAATCTGAAATAAGAAACCAATCAAGGAATAGAACTATAGATGTCGAATTTGTTATCTGTGATGATGATGGAAATAACTGCAACAGAAGTGCAGAAATAGGGGGATGGATATCTATATTCAGACCATGTCCCAAGCTCTGTATTGAGAAGCAAGTCCCACCTTTTAGCAGAAATCTACTAAGAAGGCAGACAACCTCCTCTTTTTGAGACCATCTGAACTATTGTAGCTGCCTTGTAACCAACTTCCTTTTTATTCACACTGACTATCACACTGTCATATAGATCATAACTAAGTTGTCTTCACCATGACCCGAACTTTCAGAACAAATCCATCCATGTGAAAGATGTGTTGTCGTCGAACATGGGTGGAAGTCATTGGATTACCAGCCATTGATGAAGAATCTTAACCAATGCAAGTCTGCTCACCTTTGATGATGATGAGAGTCAAGGTTCCACTGGTACAACTTGTTGGGCATGAATTGATGTGTTGATGTCAAATTTCCTGCAAGATCTGGCAGACAGGAGGCATTAATGAATCCCCATTGTCGTCAGTGAGAGAACCTGCCATTAATGTATGCAAGCCTCGAAGTACCATTCAAATCTATGACTTTATCCCCAAGATGATGTGTTGATGTTGATGGAGGAAAATCTATCATAAGGAGAGTCTTAATGCACCCCTCATCATCTGACTCGAGAACAACGACTGATTTGAAGAACATATATTAATTTCTGACAATTGTGGACAAGAAATTTTATTTGGCTCATCTGCCAGCAAGCTAGTTTTCAGATAGGCCCTTATCTAACCATGCCAGTAAACTAATTTTCATGGCTAGACTATATTATTATTATTATTATTTAATAATATGTACATACATTCATAAAACTTAAAGAAAATATTTAGTCATAGGTGGAAGAGGGGGAAGGAGACCCCCTGCCCACTACCTCCATTTCAGACTATTGTAAAATATCTCGTACAAATTTATCCTTGGACGTTGCCCGATGATACAACCTCAGTCGATGGCCATTGACCACAAAAGAATGTTGACAGTCATCAATTGTTGTTAACTTGACTGATCCATTGTCGAAGACAGTGTCGATCTCATAAGGCCCCATCCATCTTGTAGTGATTTTTCCTCTGAAGTTCTTAAACCAAGAATCAAAAAGGAGGTCCCAATCACCAGGCTTGAAAAATTTAATCTTGGTGAATTTATCATGCCATCAAGCTCTCTGTTCCTATACCAAAATAGTGTGATGGACTGCATCTTTCCTAATTTCATCTAGCTCATTGAGCTAGGCTATTCTCTATTTTTGTGCCTCTGATAGATCTATGCCCAGTTGTGCAGTTGTCCTAAAGGTTTTCACTTGGAGCTCAATAGGAAGAAGAACATGTTTTCCATACACTAGCTCATATGGAGTAAAGCCTGTGGTATTTCTCCATNCAAGGGGAATGGTCAACAATCATTGCATTAATCATAAGAACAATACCCATGTTGCCAACTCTGTCCTGAGTGTGCGCATCTAGAAGAAGCTACAACCTTAGGTACCGGAATGTCTACGTAGGTACTGGAAAGATAGCAATAGTGAGGGAACAACTGTTGCATTGAAAAGGTAAGTGTCTTTTATCATTGGTAAACAAATAGCTAAAAGATCCTAATTAATTTATCAAGAACTTCAGAAATTATCGAAATAAACAAATTTTACCTCATGTTGTAATGAGGATCTTTAGGCAAGCAAATAGGTAATAATAGGAGGTAATAAGTTGGATTTCAATGCCTAGGTAGGGGGGTAAATGGCCAAAATAGGTGTATGGTGAGTGACAAAATGGGATCTCAACATTACCCCCACACCTGATTATTTGCATGTCCTCATGCAAAGATATCCCAAAAACTGTTCAAAAATGAAATACACCATCTCTTCAATCCGACGAGAGTCCTGCATCATTTATCAAGATACTGAGGCTTGAGATCTTCTTTTCCAATCTACCACTCCTTCTTTCTTATTCTGGCTGGAATATATTATGCATTTTCTTATTGATATTTTTAGTTTCAGATTGAAGTTTTTCAATTTCTTCTTGAAACTTCTTACCCTGATCATTTAACTGTTGATTTTCTCTTTGAATGCACCTATTTAGGACAAACATCTCCATGACTTCCTGCTCCAACTTCTTAACTTTTCTATTTCATTTCCTGAGCTTCCTTTCTAGAGGAATTTCACTAATAGATTCATCTTTTAGAACATTTGAACCCTCACAAGTTTCAACGCCCTTCTTAGATGGTCCAGAAATAATAATGTTAGGAGTCTTTAGGGTTCTAGGTTGTAGTTTTGCTTTTCCATCTTGGTGTACAGCCTTCGATATTTCATCATTACATCCTCCTTCTTTTGCTGGAGTTAACAACTATTCATGTGGCTCCATGAGCTCATTTGGCTCAATAAAATTGTTTACCCGTGGCTCGTTAGGGTCTGTAAATTATGTACCTGGCTAAGATTATTCCACAAGCTTTGGACGCTTAGCAACTTTGAAGAGCTTCGAAATGGGAAAAGTATCCTCTCCATCATCGTCAACAGGTATTGGTTCTTCATGTGTTGTAGCCTGTGGGTACATAGGGGTTGGCTCATCCATTTTTCGAACAACTTGTTTTGTCATGCGACGTGTGATCCTACAAGCTGGAATCTCAATTGGTGATTTAATTGCCATAGTCTCCTTCTCTGGTTTTCCATTCCTGTCCCTCCCCTTTTTCTGTCACTTTTCCACCTCTATCAGTCCTTGTTTAGTTTCCACGGGGATCCTTTCTTTTCTCTTTTGTTTTCCCAAATTGCTCAGCCCTTCTTCCACTACAATAGGGATCTAGTTAATAAATGCATTCTCACGCAGGAACTGATCCCATGTATTATTTCTTTTGTAGAGCTTAGCTTCTACCAACAGTTTTACCAGCCCATGATGGTAGACTCTATTCTGGGGGTTTTGACTATTCCTCCTTCCCATCTTAGCCATTTTTTCTAAACTCTTGTGCAGATAGTATGGGAAAATTATCAGTTCCTTTGATTCAAAATGAAGCAGAATTTGAACATGATACTAGTATGTGAGGGCATACCTTCCCTCACAAGTTAAATACCTCTGTAGTATCACCAATGGTGCTTTCCACTCATCCATGAGGTATTCCCTTGGAACTCCCTTTGCCCAGATCACGTTTTGATATTGTGCCTTCAGAAACCAGTTGCAAATTTTTGTGCCCAGTGTCAATTTCTTGAACTAGTATTCTCTAGTCCTGGGGAGGCCCATGACATTGGCTATGGTCTCCTCTATAACTTCTATTTCCAAATTCGCGACCCTAGACAATCGTCCATCAAAACTCTATGTGAATTGAAGAGCAACCTGATCATTAAACCCCCGAAATTTGGCGAAAACGTTATGCCATCCTACTTCTTTAAACAATTTCTTGCATCTGTGATACTCAGGCACGACTTCGAGTGCTCGCCGAGAGACTAGTTCATGGAGATCTATCACCATGCTAAAATGTAGGTGTGGATGAAGGTTTTGTTGTGGCTAAATTGAAGAATTCTCATAGGGGCGAGGTGAAGAAACATACACAGAGTAGCGATAAGGGAAGGGTCTTGTGAATATGGATAATTGCTAGAAGGGTGGCAAAGGGTACAGAATGATGGTGATCAAGAATTGGTTATAGCGCATATGGAAACGTCATGGTGCATCATTTAAATTTTCAATAAGGTGATATGAATCTATTTCTTAGTAATAATGGTGTGGTGAATCAGTACGGGAATGATGATTCAAACTCATGCAATGTAACAGGAATCACCCCAACGTTCTTGATTTCCCACTTATGAAACGGTCAATTACTAAGGTTCATGGATTTTCACTTAAGTGTGAGCTCATTGCATGAATTCATCATTCGTGCAACAATCAATAATACATATGGATGGGTAAAATCTCAAATGAGGTGGATGGACATGGGTAGGAATTCGTATGACAAGAGTATAGGGGTGGCCAATCGTGCTACACATGGGAATTATGGTATTGGTGGTTACCCAATATGTAAATATCCCAACATTGAATGGTTGAGTAATGAAGATGGTTTGGATTGACACAAGAATTTGTTAAAACTATATTCCTTTGTTCCTAACAAACCAATCATAATCCTAAAGCAAACTTACCTCAAAAATTAATTACATGTTTTCATTGTAGATGCAAAATTTCTGAATTGTCATTTCTACATAGGTGCAGGAATGCTACTGTGTTTCCTGTTTCTCCTGGCCCTGCCATTACTTTCGCTATGTTTTACAAATATAAAACTGAAAAAGGTACCTTATACTAAATTAACTCACAACTGGATCAGAAAATATTTGAATTTGTGGAGTTCTGAACTTATTGAAATACTGAAATCTGAAATAAGAAACCAATCAAGGAATAGAACTATAGATGTCGAATTTGTTATCTGTGATGATGATGGAAATAACTGCAACAGAAGTGCAAAAATAGGGGGATGGATATCCAGATTCAGACCGTGTCCCAAGCTCTGTATTGAGAAGCAAGTCCCACCTTTTAGCAGAAATCTACTAAGAAGGTAGACAACCTCCTCTTTTTGAGACCATCTGAACTATTGTAGCTGCCTTGTAACCAACTTCATTTTTATTCACACTGACTATCACACTGTCATATAGATCATAACTAAGTTGTCTTCACCACGACATGAACTTTTAGAACAAATCCATCCATGTGAAAGATGTGTTGTCATCGAACATGGGTGGAAGTCATTGGATTACCAGCCATTGATGAAGAATGTTAACCAATGCAAGTCTTCTCACCTTTGATGATGATGAGAGTCAAGGTTCCACTGGTACAACTTGCTGGGCATGAATTGATGTGTTGATGTCAAATGTCCTACAAGATCTGGCAGACAGGAGGCATTAATGAATCCCCATTGTCGTCAATGAGAGAACCTGCCATTAATGTATGCAAGCCTCTAAGTACCATTCAAATATATGACTTTATCCCCCAGATGATGTGCTGATGTTGATGGAGGAAAAGCTGTCATAAGGAGAGTCTTAATGCACCCCTCATCATCTAACTCGAGAAAAATGACTGATTTGAAGAACATATATTAATTTCTGACAATTGTGGAGAAGAAATTTTATTTGGCTCATCTGCCAGCAAGCTGGTTTTCAGATAGGCCCTTATCTAACCATGCCAGTAAACTAATTTTCATGGCTAGACTATATGATTATTATTATTATTTAATAATATGTACATACATTCATAAAAATTAAAGAAAATATTTAGTCATAGGTGGAAGAGGGGGAAGGAGATCCCCTGCCCACTACCTCCATTTCAGACTATTGTAAAATATCTCGTACAAATTTATCCTTGGACGTTGCCCGATGATACAACCTCACTCGATGGCCATTGACCACAAAAGAATGTTGACAGTCATCAATTGTTGTTAACTTGACTGATCCATTGTTGAAGACAGTGTCGATCTCATAAGGCCCCATCCATCTTGTAGTGATTTTTCCTCTGAAGTTCTTAAACCAAGAATCAAAAAGGAGGTCCCAATCACCAGGCTTGAAAACTTTAATCTTGGTGAATTTATCATGCCATCAAGCTCTCTGTTCCTGTACCAAAATAGTTTGATGGATTGCATCTTGCCTAATTTCATCTAGCTCATTGAGCTAGGCTATTCTCTATTTATATGCCTTTGATAAATCTATGCCCAGTTGTGCAGTTGTCCTAAAGGTTTTCACTTGGAGCTCAATAGGAAGAAGAACATGTTTTCCATACACTAGCTCATATGGAGTAAAGCCTGTGGTATTTCTCCATGTGGTTCTATAGGCCCACAKGGCTTCCAAAATCTTGTCTGCCCAGTCTTTGTGATGTTGTCGGACCATCTTGGTTACGATCGCTTCTAGTACCTTGTTTGTAGACTCCACTTGCCCATTTTCTTGCGGGTGATATGGAGAAGATTTATAGTGATTTATCTGGTACCTTTGAATAAGCGCTTGCATTGAATTAGATGTAAATTGTGCCCCATTGTTTGTTAGAATTTCTCTTCGAATACCAAAGTGAGTAAAAATACCTTCGTAAATAAAATTTATAATAGACTCTTCACTAGAAGAACGAAGGGATTTTTCTTCTACCCACTTGGTTACATAATCAGTGCAAACTAGAATGTACCTTTTTTTCCATGATGAAGGAGAGATTGGTCCCACAAAATCCAAAACCCATCTTTCGAAATNGTTGTCCTAAAGGTTTTCACTTGGAGCTCAATAGGAAGAAGAACATGTTTTCCATACACTAGCTCATATGGAGTAAAGCCTGTGGTATTTCTCCATGTGGTTCTATAGGCCCACATGGCTTCCAAAATCTTGTCTGCCCAGTCTTTGTGATGTTGTCGGACCATCTTGGTTACGATCGCTTCTAGTACCTTGTTTGTAGACTCCACTTGCCCATTTTCTTGCGGGTGATATGGAGAAGATTTATAGTGATTTATCTGGTACCTTTGAATAAGCGCTTGCATTGAATTAGATGTAAATTGTGCCCCATTGTTTGTTAGAATTTCTCTTCGAATACCAAAGTGAGTAAAAATACCTTCGTAAATAAAATTTATAATAGACTCTTCACTAGAAGAACGAAGGGATTTTTCTTCTACCCACTTGGTTACATAATCAGTGCAAACTAGAATGTACCTTTTTTTCCATGATGAAGGAGAGATTGGTCCCACAAAATCCAAAACCCATCTTTCGAAATGTTCAACTAGCACTTGGGTTTGTAAGGGCATCTCGTCTGCTTGTACTGGCTTACCCATTCTCTAACAACTGTCACAGCTCCTCACATACTTTTTGGCATCTTTGAACAATGTTGGTCAATAGTACCCTTGATGAAACACTTTGTAAGCAGTCCTTTTATCTGTGAAGTGGCCTTCGCAGGGGCTATCATGGCAGGCTTTCAGGATATCATATGTTTCATCTTCTCATACGCATCTCCTGATAATCATGTCAAATCTCGTATGAAAGAGATCTCCCCCGATCCATGAATAAGTTGCATTGTTCTTAACAATTTGTTTCCTTTCTCTTGGGGAGAGATGTTGAGGCAACTTTCCTGTGGACAAATAATTGGCTATGTCTACAAACCACAGAACGTTAGTAGAAACAAAAAACAAATATTCGTCAGGAAAATTGTCGTCAACAGGAGTATTTTCATCATTATTATGGATTTGAGAGAGAAAGTTTGCAACCAAGTTTTCTTTACCAGGCCTGTCTACTATAGTAATATTAAATTCCTGTAGCAATAAAAACCACCTAGTGACCCTACCATTTGTGATGAGTTTATTCATTAAAAACTTAATGGCAGAATGGTCGGTGTGAATAAAAGTTTCATAGCCCATGATATAATGTCTAAATTTATTGATAGCATGCATGACAGCTAGGAATTAATTTTCTGTGACGGTATAGTTAAACTTGGTTGATGATAGATTTTTACTACTATAGTATATGGTGTAATATAACTGATCTTGTTTCTGTCCTAGGACAACCCCTAGAGTAGTGTCTGAAGCATCTGTACAAATGTGGAATGGAAGGGTCCAATTTGGTCCCCTCATAACTGGTGTTGTGGACAGTTTTTCCTTCAAGATTTTGAAAGAAGCTTGGAATTGCTCATCCCACAAAAAGTTAGTATCTTTGGCTAACAACTTGTACATAGGTGCAACAATCTTTGTAAAATTTTCAATAAACCTTCTATAGTAGCCAACATGACCCAAAAAACTTCTTACCTCTTTTGGTGAATGGGGTGAAGGAAGGTCCATGATAACTTTAATCTTTGTCGGGTCCACTTTGATGCCTGAAGAAGAAACATGATGTCCAAGAAAAATGCCCTGTTGTGACATCATTTTACATTTTTTATGACTCAAGGCAACATTAGATTCCTTACACCTAATCAGTACTTTTTCCAAGTTATGAAGTGCTTTGGCAAAAGAGTCACCGTAGACAAGAAAATCATCCATATAGATTTCAATGCATGCATGAATCAAGTCAACAAAAATCCCCAATACCACTCTTTGGAAGGTGGCAGGGGTGTTACACAACCCAAACGAAAAAACTTTATAGGAAAATGTCCCCCAGGGACATGTAAAGGTGGTTTTCTCTTGATCTTCTGGTGCAATCTGTATTTGATTATATCCACTAAAACTGTCCAAAAAGGAAAAGTACTTTTTGCCTGCTAATGTATCCAGTACTTTATCAATGAAAGATAGTGGAAAATAATCTTTCAGTGTTGCCTTATTAATCTCATGATAGTCGACACATATTCTCCACTTGTTTTCCTTCTTAGGGACAACCACAAGTGGAGAAACCCACTTGCTATCAGATATAGGATATATGAAGTTAACATCTAGCAACTTATGTAATTCTTCTTTCACTATATCCTTTACAGCAGGATTCATACGACGTTATGGCTGCCTAACAGGTCTGACATTCTCTTGAAGGTAAATATGATGTGTACATGTGTCCGGGTGGATGCCAGGCATGTCTTTATAGTCCCAGGCAAATGCACCTGAGTGTTTTTGTAATAGGTTGATTAACTGTTTTTGTTGTTCAGGATCAAGGTCGGAACTGATATTCAAAGTTTTTCCTGAGCTAATTTCAACAGTTATGCAATAGGAATCTATGGTCTCTTTGATGGCAGATACAAGAAAATATGTGGTTCCTGTAGGATTGAAATTTTCCTGAAAATATTCGTGAACAATATGATTATAAGTTCGCGGTACTTCTGGAAACTGAGTACAATCCACAACAGAAATAAACAAGTTCATAAAATCGTCTACTGATTGGATTTTCAATTCCCCTTCTTGTTCAAGGTTTATAAGGGGATGTAAAATTTTTGTTTCTGTATGATCTCCAATTTCCACAATTTTCAGAGATTCAATTCCTGCATCTTCGGAAGACTTTACTCCCTGGTCTTCAGGAGGTTCCATTTTTGCATTTTCACAAGTTTTGTACATCTGCCAAGGATCTGACAGTGCTAATTTGGAAGGCAGGTACAAATTGAGTTTCTTCATAGCCAGACCATTTGATATGGTCATCTCCCCCGACCTACATTCGATCAAAGCATCGGTTGTGGCCAACCATGGTCTGCCAAGGATGACACGGTGGCCTACATTACTGGTTTTAGGTTGGATAACAAGGAAATCTATGGGATACTGCCAAGAATTCAGAGTTACCAAAATATCATCTAGCACCCCGATAGGCTTGCTCCTAGATCTATCAGTAAGTTCAAGTACCATAGGTGTGGGTCGAAGAGTATTCAATTGCAATGTTTCCATGGTCAATACAGTCATGATATTTATTTCATCCCCCAAATCAATTAAAGTATTTCCTATGGGAACATCATTGATGGAAATGGTGACTATGGGATTTTTGAGATCTCCATACTTTTTCACCAATGGTTTCCCCGACATTACCTCAACCAATTGACCTGCCACGTGAATAATGGGGGGTTCTTTTCATTTTCTTCCAGGTTTCTTAATGCATATCTCCCTGACAATTTTTGCGTAAATGGGAATATCCTTTATAGCTTGTAGTAGGGGGATTATGACACAAACATTCCATAGCTCAGCTTCCAAGTCGAATTCAGGGAGGACTATTGGATTTTCTATGGCCATCCTTTCTGGGTAAGGTGGAATTTTAGGTGCTTTTGGGTGTTCTATAGGTGTAGTAGATGTTTTTGTCTAAGTGGAGGGAGTAACTATGTTTCTGGGTTGGTTATCATTTGTTGGTTTTTCAAGAGTTTCTTCTTCTTCCTCAATGACAACCGTGGAATCTCTTTGTTTCACGACTTTCTCTGACCTCGAATGTATATTTTGAAGAGGCATAGGAGTGATTAGGTAAGTCGAGAAAGGCTGCATTTCAACATTAAAGGCAGGTTGTGCAACTCTGTTGTTTGGATTTGGTACTGGCTATGTAGGCATTTGTGTTGGTCTGGGAGGGTTTTGGTTTGCAGTCAGCTGAGGTAATTGTGGGACTGTTTTTTGGGTAGGTAGATACACATATGGCATGGGTGGGGGGTATTATGGATAATTAGGATAGGGCATTGGGAACTATTTTTGAGGCATCATCCCTTGAGGGTTACCTCTCTAATTTTTCTGCCAAGGCTAGGTTTGAGTTTACTGTTGTGGCCAAGTGTTTTTCCATGGAATTTGAGTGTTCCATTGTTGTTGATAAGCATTATAGGGTGAAAAATATGATGAAAAGGGATCCTGGGACATACCTTGGGCTCTTAGTTGCCATGGTTTCTTTAATACGGCTTGAAAGGAAGGTTATGCCACCTCCCTATTTTCTTTATATATAGCTTTAAGTCCGGGCAGTGAGGGGAAATTCTCTGTCTCGTAATCCTCTGCACATATTGCACAAACCTACACATTATCCAATGGACATTCGTTAGATGCATTCTTCTTTCGACAGTGGGGA
Source organism: Picea glauca (assembly GCA_000966675.3). NCBI lineage: Eukaryota > Viridiplantae > Streptophyta > Pinopsida > Pinales > Pinaceae > Picea > Picea glauca. The sequence continues at coordinate 397,134 of JZKD02S2188015.1, forward strand.
CAAAAAATATATACAACAGTTTTCTCTCCATATTGCTTTTTCTTAATTTGAAACATATCTAACTGAGAACTAAGAGTACCAAGAGTCTTTGTTTTAAAATTTTCCAATAAATTTCCTAATTCTATCCTTGATACTCCACCTCCTGTAGTAGATCTTGTTACTTTTGGCAAAACATCCCTTACTCTCTTACCGGATTTTGCTCGACTCCTAGAATATCTCCTACATAAATCGCAAATGGTAGCAAATGGCAATTGAGAGATATCACCTGCACCCATTAGATTTAGCACATCAATGTATTCTTATTGTATTCCTTTAAGGAAGATCGTCCAGATGGTATCATTGTTCAAAGTACTTTGTTTGGTTTTCTAAAGATTGTAGAGAAACCTTTCTACGTAGTCTTCGAGACTCTCTTCTTCTGATTGTTGCATCTTAAAGATGTCATTGTGGGAGTCTCGAGTTCTACAGTAATCTTGGTATTTTTTAAGAAAAATACTTTTCATATCTTCCCAAGATCGGATAGAATAGTCTTCAAGTCCCATAAACCATCTTAGAGAAGAGTCTTTTAAGGTTGTTGGAAACAATTTTAATTTTTGTGCATCATCGACATAGTTATAGCTTCTGCAGAGAATGTCAAATTCAAAGAGAAAAGCATTTGGATCCTCTATAACCATACCTCTAAAATTTGGAAGGACCGACGGGGGAATATTTTTCATGTTTACATTTGGCATTAAGTCAAGTATTTGGAATCCGAAGGTAGATTCTTCTTTTGGTTATCTATTTCTTACTTCTTCGTCTGCCATGTGTCCAAATAGACTAAATTCCTCCAGGCTTGGTGAGAGTGGTGGTTCAGATACTGGATTTTGATGAAGGGTAAAGTTGTCTCTTATTTGCAATCTTCAATTTCCTCCCACCACAAAAGTTTCTACCTGCAAAATGACCATGTTGTGGGGTGTTTTGAGCAATTTATGTATATGCTCAAGGTTAACAGTCTACTCTAATGATGAATTGATGTCTAGCTTCCCAACCTGTGGTCCTTTGGCTAGTTGGTCCTAGAATTCTCCCTCTTCTTCCTGGACCTTTTCCACTATTTGTTCAGATTGTGTAGTAGCCACCTTTTATGTAGAACCTTCCCTCCATGAGCTTCCTGCGTATCTTTTAGCCAGATTAATAGGAGGGGTTTTATTACCACCAAATAAATTTTCTAGAAAATCAGTTTTTAAAAATCTACCCTTGCTATCCCTAGGCCTAACCATGTGTTAACCATATGCCAAATAGGGTTTGGAAGGACTCACAATAGTGGCAGTGCAGGTTCTTACATTTCCTCTTACTGTCTTTCTGCCACCATTTTGGACAAAACACTTCAAGAAAACAATCAAACTGAGAAAACAAAACTAACTTCTTACTATTTACCTTAAGCATTTCCCCAGCAATGGCACCAAAATGTTGGGCTATTTAATTTCTATAATAAAGTCCCACATGAATTGTCAACCAGGTTTGTAAATTGATGAACTACAAACACAGTATGTGCAGGCAACTGACAGAAGTATACCCTAGTTTGTCTTTCCAGGAGCAAGAGGACTAGGAAATCTATCAATCAAGAAAAAGATCAAACCAAACTAACATTACTGAAACTTAGCAATCAGCCAGAGATATAATCATGTAAATTCTATCCTATGCATGAAGAGAAATCATTTATTTATGAACGAAAAAGAAAAGAACAATTCCCCAAGCAGATGTCTTTATCAGCCAACTTTATGGATTCACTCAAGTCTTCATGTAATTATGTTACTGAACTATCATGAGACTTAATCAGCTGGAGGATGTTACCTATTAACCAACCCTATTCTCAATCTAAGAGGCTTAACTCATAACAAGCATGACATACTACAGGGTTCCACTACAATCTTACCCACACACAAGAACCAGTGTACAGGGGAATGACTCTGAAAGAGTCTTGCCACAAGCTTGACACTTAACTTGATGAAGTAATTGAGTAACTATATTCTGGGAAAACTTGCAACTCTCAGCAAAGAATGTAAACACACAACTTATACACTAATCAATATCTACACTAGAATGTAAACACACAACATACATTTAAACTAATCTCTTAGCTCCTGAAATGTTATCTCTCGTTGCTATAGTACCTCTAGAGGTCACACCATGCATAACAAGAAAGTTTCAAATCCCAAAGATGAGTTCTCATTAACGACCTATGCCCTTAATACCATAGAGTCGGAATATAGTAATTGATTACCCTGCAGATACAGTCCATTATTTCAACAGTAAAAGATGTATTCAAAGTTTATTAAGATGTGACCAGGTCATCACAAAGCTTCTATATTTAATATTAATCCTTTTTATCTGAAAATAAATGATGAAGTATCTCCTC
>JZKD02S2188015.1:421620-440517 GCA_000966675.3 Picea glauca
CGGGAGCTTCTATTAGGTCTTCTTACATTTGACTTATTCTTCTTTATTGCTAGGCCTTATTAATATTGGTCTTTATTACATGAAAATATATTATTCTACCTACATGAGGGGTTAGGTCCCTAACATGTACTCCCCCTTAAAACCAACCTTGTCCTCAAGGCTTGAGATGAGGAAATTGTTGCAGAATGGTAGTTGGCTCCCAAGTGGCATATGTTGGAGTTGTATATTTCCATTGGACTAACACTTCCTTGATTGTGTGTTGACGCATACAATGCTCATGCTCATCCAAAACTTCTTGTGGCTATATCCAAATGGAACCTTCTTCATACAACTCATGAAGGTTGGTTTGAATTTGGCACTTAGTTCCAATCACCTTCTTTAAGAAGGAAACATGAAAAACATGATAGCTTAAAATGAATAGGAAAAGATAACTAATAGGCCACCTGTCCCACACACTTGAGAACGATATAAGGACCATAAAATTTGGGCGCCAGTTTCTAACAATGGTCATCCTTGAGGGAGTTTTTCTTATAAGGTTGCAGCCGAAGAAATGCCTGATATCCTTCTACAAATTGATGTTTAGAGAGACCTTGATCTGTCTGTTTCTTCATGCAATTTTGGGCCATGATCAAATTCCCTTTGAGGTTATGGAGAATAGTCTCTCGAACTATAAGCGTTTGGTAAACCACCTAGACCTTTGCGACACCTGGAAAGTATGAGATAACTGAAGGTAGCTTTTGTCCATATATTGCTTCAAAAGGAGACATGCAAGTAGTTCTATGGTAAGAAGTGTTGTACCACCATTCAACTAGTGGTAACCATTGAGCCCATTGATGTTGTCGTTCCGATGCAAAACACCTCAAATATGTTTCCAAACACTTGTTGACAACTTCAGTTTGACCATGAGTCTAGGGATGATAAGTTGTGCTGAGATGCAATTGGGTGCCTTATAGCTTGAATATTTCTAGCCAAAAATTGTTGGTGAAAGTGGAATCACGATCAGAAACAATAGAATGAGGCATTCCATGAAGCTTGAAGACTTGATCCATGAAAAGTTGAGCCATAGTGGAGACTGTAAATGGGTGTTGAAGAGCACATAAATAAGCATACTTGGAAATATGATCAACTACCACCATGATGACTGATTTATTTCCTGATTTAGGTAAGCCTACAATAAAATCCATCAAGATATCCCTCCAAATAGCTAGTGGAATCGGAAGCGGTTGTAGTGTGTTAGGATATTTGACTATTTCTCCCTTGTTGCATTGACAAACATCACATTCTACCACAAAATTGTGAAATTCATGTTTCATACCATCCTGGAAAAAGAATGTTTGACCCTGTCACGGGTTTTGGTAAACCCTAAGTGCCCGATGGTGGGTGTAGCATGAAGCTTAGAAAGTATCATGGATTTAATTTTTGACTGTTTACTTAAATACAAATGTCCTTTGTATCTAATCTCGTCATTTTGCCAATATTAACCTTGGGAAACGAGAGAATTGGCTTGCAATTGTTGTATCAGAAGCAAAATTTTTGGATTGTGTAGCCATTCTTGGCGAAGAGCTTGGAGCCAATATGGTACAATGAAGGAGAGGGAAAAAAGGGACCCTTCATATTCATATTTTATGGAAAGTGAATCAACAACCACATTGTCTTTTCCTTTCCTGTAAATGATCTCATAATCATATCCAAAGAGCTTAGTCACCCATTTTTGTTTCTCTAGGGAGGAAAGGCGTTGTTCCAGAAAATACTTGAGGCTTTGATGATATTTCTTAATTTGGAAGTGTTGCCCCAATAGACAAGGGTGCCAAAGATACACTACATGAAGAATAGCCAACATTTCCTTTTCATATATTGATTTTCCTTAATTTCTCTCGTACAGTTGTTCACTGGTAAAGGCCAAAGGACGACCCTCTTGCATAAGAACTGTTTAATTTCTTTCCAGGAAGCATCACATTCCAGGACAAAGGTCTTTGTGAAATTAGGAAGGGCCAGGACTGGAGTGGTGCACAGGGTCATCTTCAAGGTTTGAAAGGCCTGAGCAGCTACGGGACTCCAAGTGAAAGAATTCTTTTTAAGGAGAGTAGTGAGAGGGGCCACAATCTTTCCATAATTCTTAACAAACTTGTGATAATAAACTGTTAAACCCAGGAATCCACACAATCTTTTGAGATTCTTTGGGTGAGGCCAATCTTGCATAGCTTAAATATTTTTAGGATCCACCATGACACCGGCCTTGCCAATAAGATGACCCAAGTACTCAACTTTTGAGGCACAAAAAACACATTTAGATTGTTTGAGGAAAATTTGGTGCTGAGAGAGTAGATGGAGAGCTCGATCCACATGAACAAGATGGGTTTTCCAAGTTTTACTATAGATGAATATATCATCAAATAAAAATAAGACAAAATGACAGAGAAAAGGACGGAAGACATGATTCATAAGACTTTGGAAAGTGGACAGAGCATTACACAAGCCAAAGTGCATGACCAAAAACTCATAGTGTCCCTCATGAGTTTGAAATGCATTCTTATGAATGTCTTCCTCATTCATATGTATCTGGTGGTATCTAGAATGAATATCAAGTTTAGTAAAGAACTTGGCACCACTCAATTCATCCAAGAGGTCATTAGTGATAGGAATGAGAAATTTTTCTTTAATGGTGAGTTTGTTGAGAGCACGGAAGTTGGGACACATATGCCAAGAACCTTATTTCTTAAGGACCATGACCAAAGGAGAAGAGTAGGTGCTCGTACTAGGATGGATAACACTTGCATTGAACAATTCTTAAACAATTTTCTCAATTTAATTTTTTTGTGAAAAGGGATGATGATAGGGACGGATATTGGGAGGAAGGTTGTCGAGGACAAGGGGAATGGAATGATAATGAACACCACAGGAAGGAGGGGGTCACTAGGGAGTGGAAAAAACAACTTGATGTTTAGAGAGTATGGATTGGAGGTCTTGCGACACATAGGGTGTCTCAGTGGCTTCAATGGCATGGAGTTGTGCAATAATGCCAGAATGACCTTTTTTGAGAATCTTTTCCATGTGATGGGAACTGATGATCTCCAGGAAATTGACGGTTATTCCTTAGAACTTATATTGTTTTCCCTCCTAGTTGAATTGCACGGTTAAGTCCTTAAAATCCATGAGAATAGGACCCATAGTCCTTACCCATTCTGCACCAAATATAATGTCACAATCGCCCATGTCGATAGAAAACATATGAGATTTCATGTGGTACTTACCAATTTGGAGCCGCACATTTTCACAACACCCGCCACATTTCATGGACCCGCCATTAGCAATCATGATTTGAAAATTATTGACAGCACGTTTATAGCAATTAGTTTCTTGGGCAATGTGGCGATGAATACAATTATGGGTTCTTTCACTATCAACAAGAATGATGACCTTCCTGTGCTTAATGTAACCAATTAACTTGAGGGTTTGGGGAGCAGAGAAGTCGGTGAGAGCATTCAAGGAAATGACCAGTTCAACTTTGGGAGGGTCAGAGAAAGGGGTCATGTCAGTGGGTTCAGGAGACACGGCCACAAGGGGAGCCTCAACATAGTCTTTTGAAAAATCCTTCGAGATGGCCATAAAAATATTTTGTTCCTTACACTTGTGCCTAGGAAAATATTTGTCATCACAATTATAACAAAGGCTGTTGAGTTGGTTTTCAGCCATTTCTACCCTGGTCAATTTATGGATCTTTAGGGGAGTAGAAGGAGGAGTGGGATTGATTGTTTTAGTGCAAGGAATACAGGAGGGTTTTTTGTTTTGAGAAGAGACAACCTGTTGTGCTTCCTTAGATATTTTAGTAGCGTCCACCCAACTCTAAGGCCAATCCATGAGGACATGGGCACGAATATCATCCTTGAGGCCATTGATAAAACATTCTTGGAGAAAATCATCAGACATTCCCTATGTATAGAAGGCCAATTGCTCAAAAGTGACTATAAATTCTTCCACTATGCCAGATTGTTTCAACTTTGTTAAATGGACTAAATCATTGGTGTTAGTGTCAAAGCATTCATAAATCTCTGCCACAAATTGTGTCCAAGCCACATACCCTTGGAAGGCATTTTTTCTCGATTTCCACCATTGGCAATGCTCTTGATCTAGATGGATAACACCATATCATAGTTTGGCCAACTCATCTGTAATTCCATATAAAGAGAAATAATGTTCCATTTGAGTTACCCAGCCAGTGGGATCTAAGCCATCAAATTTGGTCACATCCACATGCGAAAGGCATAGGTCGCAATGAAAGTGATGGGGATGAAATTATGGGAATGAGAGGAAGTTTCACCTTTGGGTTGCAAAGGTGGGTTAGATGAGGTAATATCTATAGGGATATGCATCTTGGAGCAGATCATCGTAGTGAACGAGGAAAACTAGGTATTGAAGGATTCAAGCTGGGTAGCGAGGTCCTGTTTGATGTCCTCCATTTTGGCATCGGTGGAGGAATGCATTCTTTTATTTATGGTAGCAACATTGGCATTGAGTTGTCTCGCTTCTTGTTGGGTTTATGTGAAATTAGAGTACAAGGAATTGAATCAAGCTTCCAAGTCTTGGCTACGAGTGTGGGCCATGATGAAGAGGGAAAAAGACAAGGGGAGGGTGGGACCACACAGAAAATGGGTCATGGGTGAAGTGTATCATAGCAATTAGGGTGACGAGGGGAATTCAATGGGGTAAATCCTAAATAAAGGTGTTGGAAGGGGGTTAGGTCCATGGGAAAAACAAATTTGTTGAAAAATGATAGGTATGACTGCGATAAGGGCGAAGAGAGGAATGGAACTGGATAGATCTCAAATAATGGTGCCAACAAGATCCATATATTTGTTTTTAATCTTGCAGATTTATACTCCAATATGAATAATATTGCAGTGATGAAATGCCCAAATGCTTAACAGGAGGAAATGTGTAGTAATTTCAGAACCCGAATGCAAGAGACATAGTGGCACGACAATAGATCTTTTATGTTAGGTTTTTTTTTTCGTCCCAAGGTTCAGGGTATTCAAGTTTCTACAGACAAGGTTTTTCCCTATACTATAGCTCTCTGATATACGTGCGGGATCCAACAGTAGTACTCGGCCCAATATCTCAGGGAACCAACTAAGGAGGCTAGACCTTGCCCTTATATGTACTACCCGACTACCCCGGTACTAGAGAGTATCTTCCTGAGTTTTTTTATCGGCGGCACTATAACAGTCAGGAGGTCAATCAATTTAACTATGGAGGACTTTAGGAGATCTAGGTCGATTCGTATACAGGTTTTTTCTAATGCGATGCCACTCGAAGGGGTACCAACATGGGTTACAAGATTGGACAACAGATGTGTGCTTAAGCACCACTTGTATTTAGTGCATGTATGAATCCCCGACTGCAGGTTTATGCACATAACGATAGATCTTTGTAGCTTTAAGACGTCAGAATATGTCTCTACCCTGAAAACAAATTTAACCCACAATTTTCTGCCAAGGAATGTGCTCTGATACCACTTGTAATATTCGAGATATAAAATAGTATGAAAAATAGAAATAATTAGCTAGAAATGGAATATAAACAATGATATAACCAAAACAACACCACAAAAATACCAGAATAACACTAGAAAGAGCAGTTTGATTACTGGGAGCAATGTTCACTTTCATCTTCAAGGGGTCAACCTCCAGCAGAGCAGAGCTCTATTACAATAATATCCATGACAAAAATTCTCATACCCTCTACTCCTATTTATACTAAATATGTCTATCCAAAATAATAATCTAGAGGAAGATCCTTCTAGAAGCGAAAGCTTATATTAGGTCTTCTTACATTTGACTTATCCTTCCTTATTGCTAGGCCTTATTAATATTGGTCTTTATTACATGGAAATATATTATTCTACCTACGTGAGGGGTTAGGTCCCTAACATCCATTTTATGAGTTGATTATTTATTTTCTCTCTTTAAGTCACTAATTTGTCTTTGTGCTTGGTCTAGTGACATCTGAAGGTAAGGAGTGAATAATTAGTACCTTTCATCCCATAAGTCATTACAATTCCTAGGATCTATATTCGTTTTAGGATGTTGGTTATTCCTATCAGAGGGATTCTATGTTATGAAGTTTACTCCTTAGGGTAGCATCAATACCTGACAAGCCTTCCAATCCATGGAAAAATGGGGTACGTTATCAATGAATTCATAAGGGAATTGCATGTTGGGAATGGATTCTTCATTCTCATTTTCGCAAGGAACTTCATAATCTTCAATGTTTATTGGTTCCTTGCAAATTTTCTTTGATATCGATCTATTCCTAAGCATTCTAAATAGTCTTCTTCCTACCCTTTTGTTATTAAAATCAACTTATAGGTTACTCTTGATCTGATCTTCTTGTGGATCATTGTGAATATTAGTCCTCTCCAGGACTGATTGCTTATTCTATTAGAAACAATTCAGAGGCTTGTCTTTCAATTAATTAAGAATTGCTTCTAGACATTGAGCCTGTGCTAGCTTTAGAGGATAAATGGGGGCATGATTTGATCAGTTGACAAAAAGGAGGGAGGATCAAGATTAGGTTGAACTTCCAAATCAATCCCTTCAGAGATATCCTGAAGAAGATCTGTCTCCTCTGCAACCTTGAATTAATCCCTCAACCATCACAAAATTTATAAGAAATTTATTTTTAGAAAGTGGAACCTATCTCTCAAATCATTTAGTTTATGAATAAAATTCCCTCAGGGACAGTAAATGAGCCCATTTTGGAAATGGGTTTCTGACAGTTTCGTCAAATTCTTCACCGTTTGGTGAGAAATCATCCCACAAAAATGTATTTGTTATACCATTATGGGTTAGAACTTTGTTATACTAGTGTGGGTAAGTAAGACCTCTGTTGTTGTTTGGATTTGGTTTTACATTTACTACAATAGCCATGATCTCTACAACTAGGTTGATAGGTAGGGTAATTGAATAGAGGATATACTAACCCTATCAAAGAGAAGACACGTGATTTGTAATAGAATTTTATCATCATAATGAAATAGGGATAGTTCTAAATACCTCACCATAATAGCTGAGAGCTCAAAACGCAGAGATAAACCTGAACCATACCACCAATTATCATGTTGATAAAACTCAGGATTTCTTAAACGTCGAAGGACATGAGGGTTCAAATTTGAATGATCCATGTCTCTCTCAATATTTTTCATGAACCAACCAAGAATGAAACAACCAAGATCGATCGATTGGGAATGAGCGATTGTTGTAAGAATCATAGGGTTTTAGTCATGATGAGTTTGGAAGCAGGAGAATAAGAACATAGTAGAACTGAAATGTTGGAGGACATAGTATGCATAACCCAATATATTTTACATAAACTAAGAATTCAAAATATTAACTTTCTCCAATTATATCCTTTTTCCTTCATTTCTCACAAACGTTTTCCTGATGATGGACCACACTAGTTTGGTCCGAAACGTCGAAAATCAAAAAACCTATGCGATTAATCTGAAAGAACTCTCTGATTATAAACTAAGAATTCAAATGAAACGTTTTATCATGGTTCACATAATAATTTATGAATCAAGGTTTGAGAGTAAGGTGCATAAAATATTAACTTCCTCCTTGTTATGACAAGGGTTTTAATAATGTAAACCTTATATTTAGAATAGACAACAAATTGTAAGGTTAAATGTTCTCTTATGAAGAAAAGATTGTAGTTAGGGGACTTGTAACCTCAAAAAAAAATTTAGATCATCATCAAATCCTTATCAATTAATAGAAGTCATGTGGAGTAGTGTTGTCCTCTTTAAATGTAACTGGGAATTTTGAGAGATTCTTATTAAGAGGATTGATCTGAGTGAGATATGTATAAGGGCAATTCCCAAAGAATTCACCAAGCAGGATCAATGGGAAAAATCCTTAATTTCATGCTTTGCAGTCATGAAATTAAGGATAAACATGAAATCGTTATGTAAAACATAACATACTCAAGCTAAGAAAATATTCAAGCATACTAAAAATTGTACATAAAACTAACCGAAAGAATTTAAACAACATATTTACAAGAAATTTATTAATCCGATGGAGACAACATTACTGGAAAACTAACCATTTTATGGCTAAACCTGTATGTTCAAGGTAAAATGATAGGGTGTTGGTTGGGGAAGCCAAGAATCTACAACCAAGGAAGACAGGGAAATAAAAATAATGACAATTGTCACAATAGTGAGGAATAGTGAAAGAAATCAAACTCAAATGACTGAAGAGGGAGTCCGAACCCTATGATGATCATATCTTCCAATTCCAAAGACAATCATTATGGTGGATGAGGCACACTATAACCAAAATATATAATGGCCCACCCGTGCTAGAAGACAAATTCAAAATGTAACTATTTTCTTTGTTCTCCCCTCATTACAAGGGATATAAAGACAAAGTCTATTAAATGAAGGGTCACGGGGGAAGGTAGAAGGACAAGGGTCATATTGAGCTTCAATAATAAATACTATAATTGTACCCAAAGAAAGGTATGTTTCTCTCTTCAAGCATTGTTAACTAAAATTGAGGAGCATTCCTTAGGGATTTCATGTACTATTACCAAAATGTTTAATGAGGAGAAGTTGATTTGGCCAAGCTATTTTCTGGAGAGATTTTATTCTTGTGTTGGATGTATTGTGGACTATTCCTTTGTGTTTTCTCAAGAGTCGGGTTGTGTAAGAATGAAATTCATATTGTAGACCATTCTTATATATGATAGCTACATTCTTATTTCTGTTATTCGAAGAATGGTTTTCTAAATTCGTGGGTATAGAACCGTAAATGATTGTTCAAATGATGTACTATTTTGCATTTGTAGTTCTTTATTCAGGTTGTTGTCTTTTCTTTTTGTGAACTATTTCCTAGACACTCGATATGAGAATTGTTGGTTCTATGTCTACTTTATGGTTGCCTTAGTTTATTTTGGATGCATGCATATTTTATTAACTACATTTCATTCTTTATCTTAAGAAACCGTCATTGGTGGATCGGGTCACAACCAGTAAAAGAAAAACCAGAAATGGTTGTCAGGACAGAATCCAGATGTGTTCCCTATTCCAAACGGTGAAGAGTATGATTAGAAGTTTTTATCGGGGGTAACCCCTGTTGTTGACAAAGGGAAATTTTTCCTGCGTCAACAAAATTATCACTAGAAAGAGGGATGGATGACAAGCATGCCCATATGGAGTCATTTCACTTAACTTTAAAAAACCCATGGCTCCTCTTCGTACTTTTGTATGGTATGACCCTTTGAATCTTTCGAGACCCGCCAGGGGCATCTTAATCGAGGAAATTAATCTCTTGTCAAACCCCAAATTTGATGTTGAAGGTCTTGTCTCCACACTCACACATCTTAACAAATTTAACATCACTCGACATAATATTAAGATTTTCCCGGAAAATTAAACATGTCAATTTTTTATCCTCACATTTGAAGCAAGGATTAAATCTTGGTTCAGGACATTTCTAGCAAAATCGATTCATAGTTGGAGACAATTCATGGAAATATTCAATGTTTCTCATGTAGATTATGTTTATAAAGAAATATTTAATGAAATCACAAAAAATTGTAGGATCTATGGTTGATTTATTTCAAAGATTCATGCAGATTTATTGTGTGTTTCCTGATAGTGACAAACCCTCAAACCAAGAAATCTTGTATTGGTTTTCATACCTCATCTATATTATATAAGGGTATAATCTAGGCACTCAAATCATCTCGCATTCACAATATTCAGATCTGACCATCAAGGATACATGGTACGTGATCTATGACCAACACTCTGTCAGAGCTATGGGAGAATCCTTATCAAAAATATCAAAACCCTTATCCCTGGAGTGTGAACCATCTATTGTCTCCCCTTCATAAAATCATGAAAATACTTTGGTCTATGACGAATCTCCTATTGAATAAATCCTATCATTTTCAAAATCTAAAGACCCTCATTCTCTTCATACAAATATGTTTGATGATAACCAATCACATGTGCATCCACCTGTTTATCATGTAGTACATTTATCATGTTTCTCTTTTAATGATGAAACACTAAATGATAAACCAGAACAAGAAGAGTTCCCAACTTTGATCAATCAAACACTCTCTCTTAATGACAGTCGACCCATGATGCAAAATATTGTCAATACTTCACAATTTGAATTAATGGAATATGTTGAATCACAATATGATCTCGATAATCCTCTTTTCGATGATTACTTTTTTGTTCTTGAATGGAATGTGAGAAAAAATATATCATTCATTGATCCTGTGCAATATGAAATTCTTCATCTCAATGTACAAATGTTAACAACTGAAAATTTAAGGTATGGAGAGCACAATGAATTGGAAAATATCCATGAAGAAGTCCTTGAAAATGAAAAACCCATCACCATATGAAGCTCAAAAAATATCAAACTAATCCAAGAGATGCAATCACCTAAATATTCACTAGAATCACATGTTAATCTTCAGGGGAAGACACAACACTCGTCCTTGGATGCCATCTTACTACTCTAACACTCCCCACATGTTTTTAATGATATTATAGGTAAATTCCTCGAGTCATCTTTTGCTAAATGTTTCCCTCAAATTATCAATTATTGTCTCTCTTCTTAGCATATAGGTTATGTAAAATGTGGGATCATGGGGATTTTCCTGGATAATGAGGCACTCCAATTTCAACTGATGGTTATGTCAAGTGCTCATTGTCTCACTTCGACCCATAGAATAAATGATGTCGCCCACTCAGAGACTCTCTCACAAGGTACAATGCGCACAAATTTTTATGATTCTCATTAGGTATGTCACTCAATTTCGACTCCCTTCCAACAACCCTATACTAATCATTACAAATTTTATGATGGAATTGAGACTTGGTTGGAAGAATCCTACACATATACATATCCCATGAATCATAAAACTTTCAAACTTAACATGCTTGGTGAAGTTTTTCTTGAATCAATTCTACCTATATTTTATCTCTTGCTACTCAAATGTCTACAATTGACTTTTGGTAAACATGGGGTTTTAGTTTTGGAGTTACTTGATTGGATGCATTGGCATTTTTCTTTCACTTATCCTACCTTTCAACCAGTGTATGATTGGATTACGAATATGAGTAGCATAGTTAGCTTCCTTCCTTTCTTCCTCAATAGTTCAGATGTTTACTTTGATTTTTGTTTTTATAGAATAGATTTGGATTTCTCTTGGTTTCTTCAATAAAGGTCATAATTTGTAGTTAGTTTAGTTTGAATCTCATGATGACTTTATTTAGTATAAGTTTATTTTTTCATAAAATCTCTCTTCTTTTCATTTGATTCTCCACTAAATGCTTGACTTAACCGTGGTATTTGTCCATTTTCATGAGGAAACCATGTGCATGAATTATTTGAGCAATTCGATTGCAATATTCACTTATTTTAGTAGCATTCTGTAATACCCAAAGGACATGCCCCAATTTCATTATGAATTGTAATTATGTTTTATAGGTTGGTGAGCCAAGTTTATATAAGTTGGTGGGCTTATGTGTTATTAGGCCAGAGAGCCTAAGTGTTGAAGGCCAAGAGCTTGATTTTTGTACATGTAATGTTTCACATTATTAATATAAAAACACATATGCATGTGGACCAACCATGATGAATGAGTGATGGGGGACTAAGCTTCCACAAAGTCTGGGTAAGGGAGAGGGGGCTGAAAGGTTGGAAGAAGGCCTAAGATTAAGAGCTTAAGTCCTTGGGAATGATAATTAAATATTACTCCAAAGTTCTGTAGATGATTATGTTTTACCCTAAGTTCCTGGAACATGGAACGTGTGCAAAATGGGGATCATGTATCCCCAAGGAGACAGGTATCGACCTAGGTGCATGCAGTTAAAACCAGATAAGTGAGTCGTGTTGGGAGGGGACCTTCCATTCTCTATCCTTCGTTTGAACTCATGGGTGTCCAGGATTGAACTCTATTTCATTGTTTGTTCTAGGAAATCCTTACCTGAAATGTTATGTCTTTGCATGGGATCTTTGTACACCTCACGCATCCCCAAAACCTAAGTTGAGATTTTGTCCTCTATTGTTGGTTGGGAAATTGAATGTCCCGTAATTTCTGAGGCTTGTTATGTTGTAGCATTTATCTACCACCATTTTGGGAAAGCTTGTGTCTGTGTTTCCCATGGATTTTTGTGGTCGTGCAGTGCTCGACTGCATGTGGCTTGATGGCCAGTGTATGTTTGTGTTGAGCCTCGTAGTTTCCCGACTACGTTGGAACCCGAGTTGAATGAAATAGGTTGTCTGACCTATGTGTAACACTCTCTCCAGGTAAGGGAGGTGGTTGTGGTTGAAAAGAACAGGTTGTTAGACCTGTGAGTGACTCTCTCTAGGTGAGAGAGTGTGCTGAGGAAGTAAGAACTCCTGGAAGGGGCCCTGTAGCTACTACAGAACTCTGAGACTTCTGATCCAGTCTGTTTTTGAAGCCCAAGGCAAGGGAGGTTAGCAGCTGAAGGACTGTCTTGGTGACAGTGAAGGTGTATACTCCTGGGGTGGGACATGTTGAAATAATGTAACTGCAAAGTGTATTCTTATTATTGTTTGATATATTATTCATTGGATCAATCCCCATTGTGGATTGATCATGTCCTCTATTGTGAAAGGACCAAATCCCCTTTTGCGGATTGGTCATAATGTAATTATAATAGGAAAAAGAAGAAGTCGGCCCCAGAATATATTTAAGAGGCCCCATAATATAATAAAGGTAGTTATAACCACCCAGTTTGAGAAGTCGGCCTTGCCAATGAAGAGACACTTCACACATGCCAGATTTGTATAAATAAGGAGGCTAGCACCTCACTTAGACACACGCCTCACTTGCTCATTGAGAGACAAGTTTCAGAATTGTAGTTGGAGAAGAGAGAGAGAGAGTGGCACATCTTTGGGAGAGGATCTTATGTATTAGCTTGAGTTATCTCCTGGCATTGTATTAGCTATCTATAATAAGGAAGTTTTGTTGGGTTTTCTTCCCCTAGAGGGTTTCCCAAAATAAATGTTGTGTCTCTTGTGATTGAGCATTTCTTAGTGATCTTGCGTTATGCTATTGTTATCTATTTAAATTCAAAGAACTATAATAATGGCTTAAACATTAACATGGTATCAGAGCCAATCTGAAGGAATCATCTTTCATAAGAGTGAAAAACGTCATTCTTGTCGTACATGCAAATTAGGGATTTTTTTATGGTGAAGCTTTTCATCCCAAAAACCACCTAGAAAAGTGTGCCTTCCCCCAAGAATTACTTTGGCACTCTTACAACACCTTTTCAGTGACTAGATCTCCCGAAAAGTGAAACCCTAGTTTCACAAAGTACCAGAAGTACCAGAAAACCAGTGTACCAGAAGTACCAAAGTACAAGAGGTACCAAAAAACTAGAAGCACCAGTCCATAAATCCGCAGATAAAGTTTGGAGGAGAAAAAGTTGGATTTTATCAGATCCAAATAGACCAGGCTACTCACCTCAACCAACGCACCTCCTGGTAAGTTCAGAATTTGATTTTGAGCATTTTCATTTTTCGGTCATTTTCCTAGCTCCAGGTAAAAGATGTTTGCAAGCACTAAGCTTGTTAACAAGATGGAAGGTGTGGAAAACTTTTATCCCTGGAAGTATAGGATTGGACTCGTTCTTGAAGAGAATGACCTAGAAAAATTCATCAAAGGAGAAATTCAGGAACCCGACGATACTGTAGTAAAAGCCAAGCATTAAAGGGACACAATCAGGGCCAAAGGAATCATTGTAGATTCAATCAAAGACCACCTGATTCCTTATGTGTCATATAAGAAGAATCCAAAAGAAATGTTTGATGTCTTGACTAGACTGTATGAAGGAAAGAACATAAACCGAAAGATGAATCTAAGAACTCAATTGAAAAATACAAGGATGCAGAAAGGAGAAACAATTCAAGAATATTTCTCCAGAATCTCAGAATTCAAAGAACAATTAGACGTGATTGGAGATACCATAGATGAAGATGAAATCATAATCATGACCATAAATGGTCTCACAAGACCTTGGTATGCATTCATCCAAACGATATGTGCTAGAACGAATAATATGAAGTTTGATAGTCTATGGGAAGAATGCATCCAAGAAGAAACAAGAGTAGCTAACCGTGAAGCACTATTGGCAAGAGATGATGATCAAGCCCTAGATAATCACACCAAAAGAGGAAGGAAGAAACCCTACTTCCAAAAGGAGACTCATAAAGAGTCTCAACCACCAAACAAATTCAATTATAAAGAATCTCATCCAAGGAGATTTTAGAAGAAAGGACAACGAAGAGAAAGAGATTACTCATTTGTACAATGCTATCATTGTGACAAGATGGGACACATTGCAAAAAAAATTCCAGCCAAACGAGAAGAATAAAAGATAAAAAATAAGAGGCACCATGCCCATGTAGTCGAAGATGAAGAGCCACCTACAAAGATAATAAGAGAACAGATCAAAGACCGTGTCTTAATCTCGTCCCTCTTAGGATCTGTAACACCTGGAGAGGACACTTGGCTCATTGATAGTGGTGCATCCAAGTACATGACGAGACAAAGAGACATTCTCTCTTGTATCTCAGAAAATATTTTTTCTCAGAAAGTGACACTTGGAGATGATTACCAATATCTCATCAAGGGAGTGGGAGAATCAAACCACAAACTGAATTCAAGGAATTCACTAAAAATAAACGGCGTACTATATGTACTAGGTTTGACTAAGAACCTACTCTCCATTTCAGCTTTAGAAAAAAAAGGCTTTAGAGTTGCCTTTATATATGGAGAAGTTCTTATGTGGGCTAAAGGAGAAACCTTAAATGAATCAATCATCATTGGAAGTGAAGAAAATGGCTTGTATAAACTAAAGGGTCACTCAAAGGCTTCCATGACCCATGCCATTGAAAAATCATGTGAACTTTGGCATAGAATATTATCTCACATCAACTACAAGGCACTACCATACATATGCAAAGAGGTCACAGGTTTACCAGAACTTAAGGTTGACCATGAAGGCGTATGCAATGGATGTGCACAAGGGAAGAACATCAAGAACCCTTTTCCGAAGAGAGACAGCAAAGCAGAAGGAGTCCTAGAACTCATTCATTCATATGTATGTGGCCCAATGCCATCGTCCTCCATTAGTGGGTAATGTATGTTATGTATCATTTATTGATGATTATTCTTGCAAGACTCGAGTATATTTTTTGAAATCTAAAGATGAAGTGTTCAGCAAGTTCATGGAATTCAAAGCCTTGATAGAGAATCTTTTTGAAAGAAAGATTGAGATACTCAGGTCAGATAATGGAGGAGAATATACCTGAAAAGAGTTTGTGAACTTCTGCAAAGATGTTGGGATAAAGAGGGAACTCACTACTCCCTACAATCCCCCAAAAAATGGTGTAGCTGAATGAAAGAACAAAATGATAATGGAAGTTATGAAGACCATGATCCATGATCAAGATCTTCCTATGTGTTTATGGGCAGAAGTAGCAATGGCAATTGTATATGTGAAGAACCGATTTTCCCATAGTGCACTTGGACTCAAGACCCTGGAAGAGATGTTCACTGGAAAGAAGCCAAAGGTAAGCCATCTAAAAATATTTGGTTTCTCAGTATTTATTCATATACCGAAAGAGAAGAGAAACAAGCTAGAACCTTCAGGAAAGAAGGGAATATTTGTGGGATACTGTGAGGTCTCCAAGGCCTTCAGAATCTATATACCAGGTCACCATCACATTGAGATCAGCAGGGATGTGACCTTTGATGAAGATGTAGTGCTCAAAAAATCAAGAAGATGTCAGCTTGATGAAGTATATGAAGAGGAACCCGTAATCCCCAAAACTGCAGTGAGGGAGGTTCCCAAAGCCGCAGAACCGGTGAGGGAAGTCATAACTTCCCCTGATGAGGAAATTCTATAATAACATGATATATCAGAAGTTCAAGAACCTCCTCAGACGACGATCCTCAATAAAAGAAATCCAGCTTGGGCTAGAGAGCTTATTCAATATGGAGAGAAGTATGGTGTTCCTGAAGGAACTACGAGACAGGTGAAAAGACCAAAGCTATTCTCCAATTATATGGCTTTTATGTGTGATATTCTAGAGGAGGATCCTACCTACTTTGAAGAAGTCTTTCAGAGGAAAGAATGGGCAGATGTCATGACAGAGGAATACCAATCTATAATAAAGAACGAAGTATGGGAAATAGTTCCCAGACTGAAGAGTAAAGATGTGGTGTCCTCCAAATGGCTCTTCAAAATAAAACATGTTGTTGATAGAAGTATTGAGAAACATAAAGCAAGATTTGTATCTCATGGATTTTCTCAAAAAGAAGGCATCGACTATGAAGAGACATTCTCTCTTGTAGCCAGATACACTTCGATCAGAACCATCATAGCCCTTGTAGCTAAGACTAAGTGGAAGCTACACCAAATGGACGTAAAGACATATTTCCTAAATGGTGTCATCGAAGAGGAAGTGTATATAGAGAAACCTCAAGGATTTGAAGTTGAATACAGGAAGTCTCATGTCTACAGGTTGAAGAAAGCATTGTATAGATTGAAGCAAGATCCTAGAGCTTGGTATGGCCGAATAGACAGATTTTTGACGAGCTTGGGATTTACCAAGAGTAAAGAAGATTCTAACCTCTACTTCAAGGTTATGAATGATGAGCCAGTAATATTACTACTATATGTGGATGAATTATTCTTAACCGGAAAAGAAAAGATCATCACTGAATGTAAGAAGAGATTTGCCTCAGAATTTGAAATGAAATACCTTGACCTAATGCATTATTTCTTAGGTCTTGAGGTATGTCAGAGTCCAGAAAGCATCTTCCTTAACCAAGGGAAGTATGCAGTCGAAATCCTAAAGAGATTCGACATTTTGAAATGCAAGTCCATGAATAAAACCATGGAAGCGAAGCTGAAGCTGTTGGTCAACACTTCGTCAGAATTGATTGATGCCACATTGTACAAACAAATTATTGGATCGTTGATGTACCTGACAAACACCAGACCAAACATTTTTTTTTCCGTAAACACCTTGAGTCAGTTTCTAGTAGAACCCAGACATGTTCACCTAGTGGTTGAAAAACATGTGATGAGGTACCTTAAGGGTACAATATATTGTGGTCTCAGCTATGATGGAGATCATGATTTCACATTGAGTGGATATATTGATGTAGATTGGGAAGGAAGTGTTTCTGAAAGGAAAAACACTTCAGGATGTTGTTTCAATTTGGGATCAGCCATGATCTCATGGCAAAGTAGGAAGCAATCTAGCATTTCTCTCAACACAGCGAAAGAAAAATACATTGTTGCATGTTCTGCTAGCTGCGAAGCTATATGGCTTCAAAAGTTGTTGACCGACCTATTTGACCTAGAGATGGAAGCAACCATGATACTATGTGACAACCATAGCTGCATAAAGATGATGGAGAATCATGTATTCCATGACAAGTCGAAGCACATAGAGATCCAATATCATTACATCCATGACATGGTGCAGAGAGGATCCTTAAAGCTCTAGTACGTTAGCACTTTCGAGGTAAGCTTGGTATAGTCCGAAAGGACCTTCCTTGAAAGGGGGAGAAGTTGTTGTGATAAGACATCTCTTGCTTCCAACTTTATTGCTGTGACGTAAAGCAAGATGATGTGATGAGACTAGAACTGTGCTTCTGGCTTGACAACTGCGACGTAAAGCCAGTCTAGTATCCTGCTTCCAGCTTGATTGTTGTGACATAAAGGAGGATGGGTATCTTGCTTCCATATTTATTGTTGTGACGTAAAGCAAGACTATGGGATGAGACTAGTATTGTGCTTCCAACTTGATAGATATGACGTAAAGCGAGTCTAGTATCTTGCTTCCAGCCTGATGGTTGCGATGTAAAGCAAGACGATCTGATGAGACTAGTACTGTGCTTCCGGCTTGAAAACTGTGACGTAAATCTAGTCTAATATTTTTCTTCCAGCTTAAGTGTTGTGACGTAAATCAAGACGTTGAGATGAGACTAGTACTGTGCTTCTAGCTTGACAACTGTGACTTAAAGACAGACCTGTATTATGATGAGCTAGCCTCATACTGTGATGATGATGATGTATCATTTGTATACTAATACATATTGATGTAGATGATGATTGCATTCCTTTGAGAATGAAAATGTTGTCGATGAAGAAAACTTTTGTTGATTTATAGATACGCCAGTCAGTGTTCCAAGATGATATTGATGATGTTGTCCTCTCACCCACTTGATGTTGTTGATGATGTTGTCCTCTCTCTCTTGCCTGATGCTGTTGAAGAATACCCTTCTTGTTAAGGGGGAGTGTTGAAATATTGTAACTGCAAAGTGTATTCTTATTAATATTTGATATATTATTCATTGGATCAATCCCCATTGTGGATTGATCATGTCGACTATTGTAAAAGGACCAAATCCCCTTTTGCGGATTGGTCATAATGTAATTGTAATAGGAAAAAGAAGAAGTCGGCCCCAGAATATATTTAAGAGGCCCCAGAATATAATAAAGGTGGTTATAACCACCTAGTTTGAGAAGTCAGCCCTACCAGTGAAGAGACACTTCACACGTGCCAGATTTGTATAAATAAGGAGGCTAGTGCCTCACTTAGACACACATCTCACTTGCTCATTGAGAGACAAGTTTTAGAATTGCAGTTGGAGAAGAGAGAGAGAGAGTGGCGCATCTTTGGGAGAGGATCTTCTATATGAGCTTGAGTTATCTCTTGGCATTGTATTGGCTATCTATAATAAGGAAGTTTTGATGGGTTTTCTTCCCCTAGAGGGTTTCCCAGGATAAATGTTGTGTCTCTTATGATTGTGTATTTC
>JZKD02S2188016.1:0-10165 GCA_000966675.3 Picea glauca
GGCACCTAATAATTGGGTCATTGGGATGGGTGGGCCCCATCCAAAACCCATTTCTCTATTTCATGAACTTGTATGTTGATATGATCGGTCAGTGGAGGATCGGAGGGGATTGGCAACAATCAATGGTCACCATTGCATCGCGGGCCCCCTTGACCTATCGATTGTTAACAAAGGGGAGGGGGGGAGGTAAGAAATGGAAATCATTGGTTTCTTTCTCAATGATGTGTCAGATCCTAGTGCATTGTGTCCCCCTGGTGGTATATAAAACCACCATGGGACCCCCTTGTATCAGGGTTTCGCAGGTCCATCGTCGTGGTTCTGCAGGTAGTTAGACTCCCCACCACCATGGTTCCACCTCACTTGCCACCTACCACTTTCCACATATGCTACCACTACCATCATGTACCTACCATTGTTTGCCTACCACCATGGTATCACATGTCACCCTTCTTCCACATCAGCTGACATGTGGCATCCACATCATGTTGATGTCACCATACAAAAAGATACCTAAAATTTTCCAATTTTGCCAAAATTCCAAATTTCAAATATGCCCAAAAACACTCAATTTCAAAATTATTTGCATGGCCTCCTTTGAATCTTTGCAACCAAGATTACCATAGCCAATTTTTCCTTGTACATATGAACTCGACCTTTGTAAACTAAATTCAACTATTCCTCGTCACATTCCCCATGAATTTAACTGTAAAATTTGGGGCTTTTTCCCAATTTCACCCCAATTCATAATTTCTTCCTCAGACGCCATTGAAAAAATTGTAATAAGATTCATTATGACCAATTTGATGTTGTAGACAACTTAATACATCCACACATGACTGATTAACCATCCTAGGTGTGACTTTCTTTCAATTATGTTCCGAAATTGAGGATTGTTTTACCAATTCCACCACAGTAATTTCATCAAACATATTAGAGACATCCTCTAAAAACAAAATTTATGTAATTTTTATCTTTAGTGGTCTGTTAACTCATCACATGCAACTTAGTGTCGAAATTGAAGCTCTGATACCACATTGTAGCATCCCCATCACCCAAGCTAGGCCATGCCACACAAAATTCCAACTCTCTTATGCCATTTAATTAAATTATGATGCTCTACATATGCACAGACATGCATTTATAACAAAAATGATTCAAAAACATAATTATAACATAAACCCATATCAGAGATATGATAAATAATAGCAAAACATTTATAATAAACACATAAGATACACTTATCTTATGGATAAACCACCAATTACATGCAAACCTCATACTTTTCTCCTAGCCATAGATTGTGTTGCTCATAAACTCTCAGTAGCAAGTCACCCCCGAGATGGGGCTAGAAACTCCACTAAGGAAGTCTTCTTAAGCCTGGATAAGATCTAGCCAGCACTGCAAAATCTCAGGTCAAGTTGCCAATTGCTGGAACTAACCTACAACCTCTCATTTCCCACAACCTATCCCACTCCAAGAAGTGTGCTCCTTCTTTTCTCAATAGTCCTTCGACTACCCCACTTCACTTCTGGGGATTCAAAAATAGGCTAGATAGGAAGTCTCAGATCTATGTAGCCATTTCCCAATAAACTGAGGGGACATTTCCTAGCAGTTCTTTCAACTATAGAGAATTATCACAGGCCTGACAACCCACTTCTTCAAAATGTAAACAGGCATGACAACTTGTTTCTTCAGCTTAGACCACCCTGGTTCACTCGTTACCAACAACTCCAAAGTTTTCCCAGTATAGATATGGCTAGTGGAGAGAAGAATGTATGTATGGCTAGAGTGATGAGAGACTAATGAGAGAATGATGGGAAAATACACTATTTCCCAACTTTATGTATGCATGTTCCCAACTTGACGCTTGTCATGTTGGGAACTATCGTGTCCCCACTTAGATTATGTGTTTCTCCATCCTTAGGACTTAGGATAAAATATCATATATCTTAGAATTTAGGAAATATTATTATAATGTTTCCTTGGCTTAATCCCCCTTTTCCTAGACCCTTAGCCCTATTTCTCTTATAGAGGAGTTCTAGCCCCCCATACTCTTTTGTATGGTTGGTCTACAACAATAATGTATTTTTTTATTAATATCCTATTGTGGTTACATATTACAAATATAGGTTGACTGGACTTTTAACATCTAGGATATTTAGCCTAATTACCACACAGGCACTCTGGCCTCAAAACATATATACAAAGGCCTTCTGGCCCCAAAATATCCTGGGTTGCAAGCCTATATGTACATTTACAATTGGATTTCGGCCTAGGGGTATTACAAAAAAATTTAGAATCCTGAGTTAACACAATGAAGTACATGTGGAAAATATTTCAAATCTTGACTCGTTATATTTTATGATATATTTGTTGTGGAAGTTAGCATTTTTGCACAAGTTGTTTTTTGGTGATATTAAGATATTTTTTCGTTGTTAGCAAGCTCATTTTCAATTTTTTTTAGAGACATGTTTGAGTGTTTTTAATAACACAATATCTGTCATTAAGCGGGTAAAACTATGGTTGGGAAAAATACACACAATAAATACACGTGGGTTGAAACACATTGTTTCATCTAGTTGGAGACTCATGTAACCCTTGTTGGTACCCGTTCAAGTAATATTGCATTAGTCAATAGCTATAGATGGAATCTCACTTCCAAATACCTTTGGGTATATAGGAAGTCCCCTAGGTATACCTGAAACTAGCCTTAGATAAGCTATTAGATCATCTTGTTGATGTAGTACACCAAGGATATCACTTGGGGAGACCACTATCTAGTACTTGGGTAGTCACGTAGTATGGCTAAGGGAATGGTTGAGCCTCCTTAGTTAGTTCCCTGAGATATTGGGTGGAGTACTATTGTTGGACTTTGTACGTATATCATAGAGCTATAGCACCTAACACTCCCTTGTCCTTAGAATCCAATAACTCTTTCCCATGGCTCCAAAGAAAGATCCAAAAATTAATTCACCAATTAAACCTCCAAAAATCTCTTCCATGACTCATGAATAAAATGAGGAGATACAAAACCAACTATACAAATTGGATAGTTGAATCAACGAATTGAATGATAGGTTAGTGAAAAAGGTTGATTTGGTGAATACCCAAACAAATATTGAAAGAAATATGGAACAATTGGAACATAAGATGGATGGAAAGTTGGAACATATGGAACAAAATATGGATGGAAAGTTGGAACATATGGAACAAAATATTATAGAATCCTTAAATGGGAGGATCCCTAAAATTGATAAGGTGTCTAAAGAGACTCAAGAAAATAAAGGTAATATTTAGGTTGAACAACTTTCCAATAATAAGAATTTTCCAGGGGGATTTAAATCCAATGGTGGAGTTACTTATGGATGGTTTCCAAAAGGAGTGAACCTTCCCAATGTTAAATTAAGGAAGTTTGATGGAACAAATGTCTTTACCTAGGTGAACCAAATAGAGCAATATTTTGAACTGCATAATATTATGGATGATAAGAAAAGGATTCACATAGAAACTTTGAACTTTGAGATAAAATCATATCAACGGTATCAATGGGTAGTTAAAATGAAGCCCCAATATTATCATTCTACTTGGGGTTTATTTACAAGAGACTTAGAAGAACAATATTAGAAAGCTTGGGAATAAGACTACGTCACTCAATTGACAAGAATCAAGCACTTAGGTGATATTGAAGATTATAATTCATAATTTCAGATAGTGTCCACAAGGGTGGATAACATAAGTGATGAACATTTGTTGGAAGCGTACATGGGTGGATTAAAAGAAGACATTAAATGTGATATTTTCCTAAAAAATCCTGAAAATATTGCTATGCAATTTTCTCGTCATATTGAAGCCAAGAATAAGGTTGCACACAATTCTACCACTGGAGCATATGAAATAAGCAAAGTTTGTTTTAGGGTTCATAAGACAACCTTACCTCAACCTACTTGAATATCACATAAGGAAATGAGGGAAAGAAGAGAAAAAGGACTATGCTTTGGTTGTAACAAAAAATGGTCAAAGGGGCATAAATGGAAAGAAACAAAATTGTTCACCTTGGAAAATAATGATGAATAGGAAGTGGAGGCATCTACACAAAGAAATGAGGAATAAATTGATAACTTAAAAGAGAGGGAAATAGAAGTCGAAATTGTCCACAACATTGATTCAAATAGGTGTGAAATATATGTTCATACATTGGTAGGGTTGTCAACAACTCAAACCCTGAATATTATAGGTTACATTAAGAAGCAAAAATTTATAATGCTCATTGACTCAGGTAGTAGACATAACTTTAATGACAAAAAATTAGCAAAGCACCTCAATTGTTTTGTATATCCAGTGACAAATTTTCAAGTTTTGATTGCTAATGGAGGGAGTATTGATTGTGTGGGAAAATGCCAAAACATTAAACTAAGTATGGGAGAATATAATGTGGAAATCCCAATGTATACCATTCCCATTGGAGGTGTAAATGTTGTTATAGGGATTCAATGGTTGAGACCATTAGGTACAATTTATACAAACTAGAACAAATTATTCATGAGATTTGAATTGGAAGGGATTCAATAATAAATTAAAGGGTTAAAATCTCGACCTTCTCAAGTTATTAGCTCTCATATCATAGAAAGACTCCTAAAAAGGGTAGCAAGGGGGTTGTGGTTAAACGTTATTCTATGGAAGTTAAGAAAGAAGATGAAAATATTCAAGAGGAATTAGGATACACATTGGAAAAGCATTATAGGGTCTTCCAAGAAATTCCTAAATGTATACCTCCATCTAGAGATCATGAACATCAAATCAAACTAGTATTAAGAAGTACTCCACCAAATAAAATGCCTTATAGATATCATCATCAACAAAAAGGGAATATTGAGAAAATAGTACAAGACATGTTGGATTCGAGTATTATTCAACCAAGTAGGAGTTCATTTTCAGCTTCAATAGTGATGGTGAGAAGAGAAGATAATTCTTGGAGGATGTGTCCTGATTATAGAGATCTAAACAAAATCACCATAAAGGGTAGACTCCCTATTCCAAATATTGATGAACTATTAGATGAGCGTCATGGAGTGGATTATTTTAGATATTAAATCAAGATACCAGCAGATTAGATTAGGAAAATATGACATTCCCAAAACATATTTTATAACTCATGATGGGAACTATGAGTTCTTGGTCATAACTTTTGAGTTGACTAATGTTCCTTTGAATTATCAAAGACTTATGAACAACCCCATCTTAGAAAGTTTTTTTTTGTTTTCTTTGATGATATGCATATCTATAGAAAAGCATGTGGATAAATTCCTACAAATTCTTGATAACAATAAATTGTATGTAAAAAGATCCAAATGTTCTTTTAGGAAACAAGAAGTTGAATATTTTGGTCATATTGTTTCAAAGGAAGGGGTTAAGGTGGACCCTCAAAAGATCCAAGCTATTACAAAATGGCCCACTCCTAAGGACATCAAGAGTCTTAGAGGATTTTTGGGTCTTATTGGATATTATCAAAAAATTGTTAAGAATTATGCACACAATTGATCCAGGTGGATATTGGTGGCCACCAACCTATTCCAAATTCCAGCTAGCTCATCTTGACAGTTTTAAGTTCAACACGTTTCTCTATAATGGGGACAATTCTTTGTAATTGTGGGTTATCCACTTACGGGGTTGTCTTGAAGCCCTACACAACATCCAAGTGGATATTGGTTCCCCCCCACCTATTCCAACTGGCTTATTTTGGAAGTTTTCATGTCAATACATCTTTTTGTACTTCCAGGGCCGTTTTGGGGCTCTAAATAGTGTTTTCTTGTTTTGCCACAGTCAAACTATAGACGAAGTCAGAATTTAATGGAATAATGCGTATGAAAAAGTTACAACCATAGGAAGTTAATGTATTAACTTACCCCAACAGGGCCCACATGACTTTTGGTGCTTCATCTCCTAGGGTTAGATTTTTGGATGTCTAGGGTTTTGGAATTCATATTTATCATAAAAAGGCCTTCAGATCCTCATTATAATCATCTTCTTGTGAATGAGTGTATCCATCACATCTCTTCTCAGAGATAAGCTTCCACCATTCTAACAAGTTAATTCACTCTATATTTTTACGATCTCTGTACATTTCTTGCATTAATATAAATCATGTATTGTTGTATTTCTTTGTTTTTGGTAATATTTGTGTGTATTTCATTGTAATATATCTTCTTTCATTTCATTTTGAAAATAATCTGGATCAGTGGTATCAGAGCAGGTTGCTCCTATTCATTTTTTAGTGCATGTCCCCGACGAGGTCTGAGTATAGTAATTTGGGTCTCAACCTTGTCTCTCTTGAGGAAAATCGCTCTCACACACCCAAGAAACCCTCTATGGTGGAAAAAAAGAAAAAAGGTGCAGTAGAAGATTCTATTAACTTATTTCTTGAGCAAGCTCTCGTGCGATAGAGGGACAAAATGATGGAGAATTTTTCCCACATCCTTCAACGCCTATTAATAGAAACAACTGCATCGTCATCAAGCGACCACTTTGGAGAAACCTCTCGCTTCAAGGTACAAGTTAATTTTGATATTCCCATATTTGAACGTCAGATAGATGCGGATGCCTTAGAAAAATGGTTGAATCTAATAGAAGGTTATTTCTTTGTTCACAATTTTTATGATAGGGAAAAGATCACCTTTGCACTCCTCAAGGCTCTCCCCCATGTCAAACATTGGTGGGAAAATTACTGAGAAAAAAGTTCCATTGAGGAATCTAGAATATATGGGTTCGAGCCAACTTGGGATTTTTTTGTGGATGCAGTCAAGGAACAATACTACCCTATTGATAACTATCAAGACCAGTACATGAGATGGACCACACTATGGAAAGAGAAGAGCCAAACAGTACCGGATTTCACAAATAATTTCCATACCTTGCACACCAATATGGGTATCAAAGACTCCAAGCGGCATTTGGTTCTGAAATACCATGGGGCTCTACATAATTACATCCAAACCAAAATGGATTTCCTAAACATCTCATCATTGGGAGTTTCATATTGATATGCTGTCAAAATCGAGCAGAAATTTAGGCATCAAAACAAATGGTAGTTCGGGTCTGTAAATCTACAACAACCAAAGCATGGTAAAGATGGCCCTAACCAACAACCTCCTGACAACCAATCCCAAACATAGGAAAGAAGGGTAAAGGAAAGAAGAAGAATTGCATTGGAAAGTGGTGTGACTTCCACAAAATCCCCTGGCACAACATCGATGAATGTCGCTCGAAACAATCATTGGTGGTCGAGTTCCAATATAAGGAGCCGAACCCTGATTCATAATATGATCCAGAAAATATTGAAAACATATAGATCATCAACACATACCCTACTGCTACTAGTGCGACCGTAATAATTCAACCAAAAGAACCAGTAGATTTTGAAGAGGGGGAGCACATCTTCCATTCACAGATGTGGGTGAAGGGCACCCTATTTCATTTTATTGTTGATAGCGGCAGCCATAAAAACCTCATCTCAGCTAAGGTCGTCAAAGACTTGGGGTTGTCAACAAAACCACACCCCCATCCATACAACATCGGGTGGCATCACCAGGGACGAGATATCCATGTCATCCAACAGTGTCGCTTGTCCTATGGAATCCATCCCTTGAAGGATGAGGTAGTGTGTGATTTTTCCCCTCTTGATGTATGTGATGTTGTTTTGGGCCAACCATATATGTGGAAACATCATGTTGTTTATGAGTCTCGACCTCATAGTGTCATTATTACTCTGGGGTACTAGAGGTAGTTCCAACTATTGTTCCACCAAAATGGTGTTGCAAGGTAATCTCTCATACTGCAAAATTCATCCTCTTCACAGTCTGTTCAAAGGATGCACAGAAGGCCACTACAACCACAGCAACCTCAACACCTTCTATCAAGCAGAAGCAGATTGCAGAAGAGAAAGCAAATATTGTTCCTTCACCTACAATGGTTCCTACACAATGACCCATCAATCTGAAAGACAACAGATTGGTGGAGCATATTCAACCTTGCCAGCAACAGGTTCATGACATCCTTCCATAGACCAAGTAGTGCAACTTCTCCAACAAGGGACGCAACTCACTAAGATTCAGATTCAGAAAATAATTTCCCCTCTTCCCCGAGTGCTCAACGCAATGGAGACCATTACTTCCTAAGGAGGGAGGATTAATATAGGTGGATATTGGTGGCCACACACCTGTTCCAAATTCCAACTGGCTTATCTTGACAGTTTTCAGTTCAGCACATTTCTCTGTAATGGGGAAAATTCTTTGTAATTGTAGGTTCTTCACTTGCGGGGTTGTCCTGAAGCCCTACACAACATCCGGGTGGATATTGGTGGCCTCACACCTATTCCATATAGATTATTTTGGAATTTTTCATGTCAAAACATCTTTATGTACTTCCAAGGCCATTTTGGGGCTCTAAACAATGTTTTCTTGGCTTGCCACAGTCAAGTTGTAGTCTAAATTAGTGATTTATGGCATAACAAGTAGTTCTCAAAATACATTTCCAACGAGCTATCGCATGCCTAAAATGGAGATTGTATGCAAAAGTTACAACCCTGGGAAGTTAATGTACTAACTTACCCCAACAGGGCCCACATGACTTTTGGCACTTTATTTCCTAGGGTTAGGTTTTTGGATGTCTAGGTTTTTGGAATTCATGTTTATCATAAAAATGCCTTTAGAGCCTCATTGTAATCATCGTCTTTCAAATGAGTGTAGTCGTCACATCGCTTCTCAAAGATAAGATGCCACCATTCTAGTGAGTTCATTCACTTTGTATTTCTACAGCCTCTGTACATTTCTTTCATTAATAGAAATCATGTATTGTTGTATTTCTTTGTTTCTGGAAATACTTGTGTGTATTTCATTGTAATACCTTTGCTTTCATTTCATTCTGAAAATAATCGGGATCAGTGGTATCAGAGTAGGCTTCTCTTAATTATTTTCCAGTTCAAGTCCCTAATGAGGTCTGAGTATATCAAGTTCAGACTCGAGCTTGTATCTCTTGAGGAAAATCGCTCTAGCACTCCCAAGAAACCCTCTATGGGAGGAGAAAATAAAAATGATGGAGCAGAAGATTCTATTAACCTGTTGCTTGAGCAACCTCTCGCGCAACAAAGGGATGAAATGATGGATAATTTTTCCCACATCCTTCAACGCCTGCCAATAGCAACAACCGCATCTTAATTAAGCGACCACTTTGGAGGAACCTCTCCCTTCAAGGTACAAGTTAATTTTTATATTCTCGTATGTGAAGGTTAGATAGATGTGGATTCCTTAGAAAAATGGTTGAATCTATTGGAAGGTTATTTCTTTGCTCACAATTTTTCCGACAGGGAAAAGATCACCTTCGCACTGCTCAAGGCTCTCCCCCATGTCAAACATTGGTGGGAAACTTACTGGAAGAAAACTTCCATAGAGGAATCTGGAATATATGGGGCAGAGCCCACTTGGGTCTTTCTTGTGGATGCGGTCAAGTAACAATACTACCATGTTGATCAATATGAATACCAATACATGAGATGGACCACATTGCAGCAAGAGATGATCCAAATGGTCCCAGATTTCACAAATACTTTCCATGCCTTGGAAACCAAAATGGGTATATCAAATACTTTGAGCGACATCTAGTTCTAAAATATCGTGGGGCTCTACACAGAAGGCCACTACAACCATTGCAGCCTCGGCACCTTCTATCCAGCAAAAGAAGATTGCAGAAGAGAAAGTAGATATTGTCCCTATTGGCAAATTCAGTGGACAGAATGCAGTGAATGCTTGTCATTGATGACAACAGTGAGGATAGCAGAATAAGAAATTTGAATGTAAAGCTCAGGAGGAACAGCATGGAAGAATATGCCCACAAAAGCTCRAGATACAGAAGTTTGCTGAGAAGAAGGAAGATGGTGACCATTGGATCCCATACAAATTTCCCGAAAGAACGAGAACCGTCAGATCTTCAGAAGCTGCGCAGAGGTTAAACGCAGTGGTTAAGTCCTACTGTGCAGAGGTGAAATCTCGAAGGATTAGAAATCGTCCATTCGCAAGGACAGGTGGCATAAGATCGAGCGCTGTCGGAGATATCCTCATCGGCAATTCGGGGATCGGGATTTCAAAGTGCAAAGAACAATGTCAATGAAAACCCT
>JZKD02S2188016.1:25373-41028 GCA_000966675.3 Picea glauca
AGGTTCGCCTTTGGGAACCCAAATCATTGGAGAATGCATTTAAGGTGGCAAGAAATGTTGAAAGTAAAAATATGGATATGGCTACTAGAAGGACCAATCCTAACATCTATAGAGACAACAATGCTCCTTCTTCTAAAACACTTCAACCTACAAGGTTGACACCTCAATAATTGGAGGAAAGAAAAGCAAAAGTGATGCAGAGCGCGCCACCCAGGCACGTCCACTCACAGGATCTTCTTCTTCTTCTCGGCCGAAGAACTCCAAGGCTCTTCTATTTCCCTATCGGGAAATATCTACCCACAGATTCTCTTCTCCTGCGCGATCCCCCTTCTTGACTTATCAGAGAATCGGAACTCGCGATTTTGCGAGTCCAAAGGCTAGTGGTCGGGTGTGAATCTTACGAGTCTTCTCTTGCGAAACCTCGATGCACGATCCCACGTGCAGATTCGAAGGTTCTCCTACGATCCAGATCCAAGGGCTATTCTTCTTCTCGCTCCTTGCATCTTCGTGACTTGGAGTACCCAATACTTGGGCTCTCACCCTAAGAACTCCCGAGTTCGCAAGATCTCTCGATCTCTGCCACCTATCCTCCTCATATGGACGTCTCCTAGTCCTCTCACCACTTTGTTGCTTCGTGTCCTCGCGCTTCGCATCCCTTGACACCAAATTCTCAGCCCTTCCACTCACGAAATTCCGACATACGATGTGCCACCTGTCCAATTACCAACTCTTGTGGCCACACACCGTTCTCGTGGTCGTCGGGATACCGCGTATCGCGATTTTAAACTACCTTTGTATCCTGCCTTTGAAAACCCCGATATGCTGAAATATGACTCCTCTGGATCTCCTGACACGCGTCCTCCACAACGAACGGTTTTGATCTTATCGGGATATCGCGGATCGCGATTTCAAACTGCAATATTTCTTCACTTCCGGAATTCCCGATAACTTCAATATCCCGATGACTTTTTAGGGACTCTCCTCTGCTCCCTAGGGCTTAACCTCGGTGTAACTCCGGCCAGATCTAACGGTTGATGCGAGTTCAGCTACTGATCCAACGATTCCCCAGCCTTTCGAGTCTAGGCTCTGATGTGGCCATAACCTCCTCGCACCTTCGTGAGATCCAATGGCCCACGGAACTTCGCGAAACCTCCTCAAAGGATTTCGTCTGTCCGTTCCTCCTTTTCGTAAATCCACGGGGGTGACTGAATATCTCCTTGCGAGATTAGCTCGCCCACTCACCAACCTGCGACGTCCTTGCAACTTCAAGTCGCACTTATCTACACTGATCTTCCGCGACTCAGAGGCCTAAACTTCCTGAGATTTCCTCAATTACTTTCAACCTCGACGAGGTTCTTTGCCCGCACTCCTTGTGGAAGTTCTCAAACACTTCTAAGCGTTGAGTTCTTCTGGCTATGCGCACACCTGTAGCAGCAGTCCTTCAATACTTCGCTCAGTTTCACGACTGAGACTCTCCTTATCCTGTGCACTCCTTGCACGGCTTGTATAACACAATTTCACTCCTGGGTGTATGAGAACAAGAGTTAAATATCTGAGCCTTCTGTCAACGCACTCCTTGCGGACGACTTCAACTGCACTCCTTGCAGGAATCCTTGCTCAAATAGAGAAACAATTGTAACTCATTCCACTTCTTCTCATACTTCAATCTCAACTCATGAAATCATACACACAGCACAATAGCAAATGCTTAACAGGAAGTAAATACTCATGAGCGTAGCATTCAACACACATACACAGAGAATAACATAACAGCCATGAATCTGAATCAACTTCTTCTATAAATTCAAGATCTGTACATGGGTGTTCTTCCACAGTTATCTGTTTTTCTCCTACGCTCTGGATTCTTTTAAATCTTCCTGAACTATCTTACAATGCACAACGAGGGTGTCTATATCCGTTCTCCCTCTTTCTCCTAGAACTGTCTAATCTAATATTCAATTCTACCTACTTACATTTACTACTATAAATGCCTCTGTCTATCTCAGACGAGAGCGGGGCGCTCAAGGTCTGATTACATTTTACCAAGGCGCCTTAATTAAATGATCTCATTTATGTTTAGCGCATCAACTTCGAGGGAAAATTTAAAAATTTGTGCTGGCGTGTGCCCAGCTATCCTTTGTCTTCTGTGTTGGCTCGCTTGTCTCGAGAGATGCTCCTGCATCATACTCCCTCACTTGAAAATTTGCATGGGCTCCTGTCCATGAGCTCCTGCACGGTATGTCCATGCTTCCGTATCTCTGCTTCAGTCTCCCAACTGGCATCTTCCACTGGGTGATTCTTCCACTTGATCAGATACTCAAAGTATTCCTTTCTTCTGGTCTTCTTACCCACTCTCTTGTTCAGTATGCCTCCCATCTGTGGCTTCTCTGCAACTGGTAATTGTTTCACCCACTGGATCACGGGGTCCTCAGTTCCAGTCTCTGCTTCTCCAGCCCTATATGGGTATAAATCCACGACATTGAATATCGAAGATATCCCGATTCCATCCGGAAACTCAATTTCATACGCATTTTCTCCGAATTTCTTTAGGACCCTGCATGGCCCAATTTTATTCATTTTTAATTTATTGTATGTTCCTCTCGGGAACCTCTCTTTCCTTAGATGTGCCAGAACTAGATCACCAACTTCAAACTAAAGTTGTCTACGATGTTGATCTACTCTGCGCTTGTACTCCTGATTTGATTTCAACAGTCGCTCCTTCACCTGACTGTGAAGTTCATTCATCGCCTCAGCGAATTCCTCTACACTAGCGCTGCTAGTAGCAGTCTGTTCTGGACTTTTCCCTGTACAATATGGAATGGACTTTTCCCTGTACTTCGATTCACCGAATCATTGTATGCGAACTCTGCTTTTGTCAATATGTGGTCCCAACTATTGTGGTGTTCTGTCACCAAGCTTCTCAGCAAGTCTCCCATACTTCTATTAACCACTTCTGTTTTTCCATCTGTCTATGGATGATAAGAAGAACAAAATCCCAAGTTAGTTCCTAGCTTCTTCCATAGGGTCCTCCAAAAATGCCCTATGAATTTTGTGTCTCTGTCCGAAATTATGCTTTTCGGCAATCCATGAAGTCGAACGACCTCCTTGAAGAACAGATTTGCGATGTGTGTCGCATCACTGGTCTTCTGGCATGGGATAACATGTGCCATCTTAGAAAACCTGTCCACGACCACAAATATGGAATCAACACCTCTTTGTGTCCTTGGCAAACCCAATACAAAATCCATGTTGATCGCCTCCCACAGCCTCTCTGGTATGGGCAATGGCTGATAAAACACCGCATTATGTTTCCTCCCCTCGAATGCTGGAAAATTTTGCATCTATCAACAAACCTCTTGACCTCTCACCGCATCCCTGGCCAAAAGTATGACTTGCTCAGCTTTGCAAATGTCTTATCATGACCGAAGTGTCCGGCCAATCCTCCACTGTGTTTCTCTTTTAACAGGTTCTCCCTCATGGAGCAATTCGGAATACATAGTTGATTTCCCTTGAACAACAATCCATCCTAGATCACATACTCTATCCATGGGCTTCTGTCTCTGAGAACTGGGTTCTCAGCTGCTCCATATGCTTCTCTGAAATCCTGATCAGCTGCATACATATCTTTAAGATTATCAAAGCCTAACGTCCTGACTTTGAATTCTTGCATCAGCAAACTTTTCCTTCTCAAACCATCAGCCACTTTGTTAGCAGTACTCGAAATATGTTTAATTACAAATGTAAAATTATGCATGTATTCAACCCATTTAACATGCCTCTGATTCAACTTTTCCTCTTGAGTCACAAATTGTAATGCATGGTTATCACTATATAAAACAAATTCCTTTGGAATCAAATAGTGCCTCCATTTCTTCAATGCATGTATGATGGCATAGAATTCTTTATCATACGTGGAGTACTTTTCTTTGGCCTCATTCAACTTCTCACTGAAATATGCAATCGGTCTGTTCTCCTGACTCAAGACCGCTCCTATGGAAAACCGGCTTGCATCACATTTTACCTGAAATGTCCTTTGAAAATCCGACAATACCAAAATTGGTTGTTCCGTAATCTTTCGTTTCAATAAATTGAAACTCTTCTCAGCCTCTTTTGTCCAGTGAAAAGATTTATGTCTTTTCTTCACTGTATCCATCATTGCTGCGTTAATTCCACTGAAATTTCTAATGAATTTTCGGTAGAAACTAGCCAGTCCATGAAAACTTCTCACCTCAAATATGTTCCTCAGTGATGGCCAATTCTTGATCACCTCCACCTTATCTGGATCCATCCTCAACTCATTTGCAGATATAACAAACCCCAAATAAATGAGTTTTGTCTTCATGAATGAGGACTTCTTCATGTTTATCAACAGCCTCTCTTGCTGTATTCTCTTCATCACAATAGCCAAATGCTTCAGATGTTCAGCCTTTGTCTTGCTCAAAACCAATATGTCATCCAGATACACGATGACAAATTTCCCGATGAACTCCTTTAGGACTTCATTCATCAACCTCATAAAGGTACTCGGTGCATTCGTCAAGCCAAACGGCATCACAAGCCATTCATACAAACCTTCGTTTGTCTTGAATGATGTTTTCCATTCGTCACCTTCTCTCATATGAATCTGATGATATCCACTCTTCAAATCTATCTTTGAAAAAAAAATTGCTCCACTTAAGCAATCCATCAGATCATCCATCCTCGGCAATGGGAATCTATACCTGATAGTTATCTTATTAATGGCTCTTGAATCAGTGCACATCCTCCAGCCTCTGTCTTTCTTCGGACTGAGTACCGTCGGAACAGCACACGGACTCAAGCTTTCTCTAACCAATCCCTTGTCTAACAAATCTTGGACCTGTCTTTTAACCTCTTCATTCTCCTGCGGCGTCAATCTGTACGCGGCTTTGTTTGGAAAACTAGCTCCTGGTATGAGGTCTATATGATGACTCACACTTCTCATCGGTGGCAACGAATGAGGTAGTTCGTCCACTACAATATCAGCGAACTCTTCCAGCAGTTCCTGAACTTCTTCTGGCAAATCATCCACCCTTGTACTAGTCAGAACAATTCTCGGTTTTCCGACCACAAAGAATTGTGGATCCTCCTTCTTCTTAACTTATGTAAGAAGTTCCTTCCCACTCATGAGAAGTATTGTGTTGTTTACCTCCGGTTTCACCTCTTTATCTTCAATTGGATGCAACATATGAGTTCTCCCATTCCTCTCCAGGGTATATGTATTCATCCTCCCATCATGAATTACATTTCTATCATATTGCCATGGTCTGCCCAGCAATAAATGATAGACATCCATAGGAATAACATCACGGAGTATTTTATCATTATACCCTCCAATTTTGAATTCAACTAAACATTGTCTAGTGACATTTACCTGATGTCCCTTCTGTAGCCATGAAACTTTGTATGGACTCGGGTGAGAAACTATCTCCAGCTCCATCTTTTCTACCATCTCGGTTGAAACGAGATTATCGGTGCTTCCACTGTCCACGATGACTTTGCACACTCTATCCTTGGTCTTGCAAGCAGTCCTAAAAAGACTATTCCTCTGCGCAGAATTCTCCATCTCCTTCTCTGGTGTCAAAAGGACCTTCATCATCACCAGCGACCTTTCGTCTTCAGCGTACTCTGCCTCAACATCTCGCCTCTGTGCCTCGGCGATGTGAGCCTCTCCAGTTTCTTTCTTTTTCTCTGGACACTCGAATGACCTGTGGCCATTTTTTCCACATGTGAAGCATGTGATTACTTCACCTCTTCCTCTTCCTCTACCTCTGGTACGAGGAAACCTAGTATTATCTGCATATACTCCTCTCTACTCAGTATGTTGTTCTCTTTGCTCAGCATATCGCCCTCGCTGCGAACTTCCACCTCTCTCTGTCTAAGTCTGAGGTTTCTTCCAGTCATCCTTGGGATTCTGGTATTTATCTTGGGCAACCGATTTGCCTTTGGGCTGACTCCTGCCTTTGCCTCGTTGACCTTGCTTATGGCTCAGCTTCTCTTCAGCTTTCAAATCCATTTGATAGGAATCCTCCACCGTTCGGATGGTTTCCATATTGATTTCATCCTGAATTTCATACCTCAGGCCATTCATATACCTGGCCACCTTTTTGTCATTGCTTTCGCGATGACCTGCCCTGATATTCAACCTGTAAAATTCCTTAGTATACTCCTTCACTGTCATCAACTTCTGTCTCAGGTTCTGCATCCTCCTGAACAGAGAAATTTAATAATCCCTGGGAATGAATTTTGCCTTCATATTTGCAATCATCCTGTCCCAGCTCTTAATTTTCTGCTTGCCTTGGCAACGCCTGTCAGCTTGCAGTTCATCCCACCACAAGGTTGCATGTCCTTTTAATCTTGTGATAGCATGCCTGACCTTCTTATCCTCTTTGATATCTTCATAATCGAAGTAAGTGTCTAGAGCTCTAATCCAATCTAGCAGCTCTTCCGCATCCAGATTTCCCTCATAAACTGGAATGTCCATTTTAACCTTTGTACTCATTCTTGCAACAGCTTTAAGTAAGCGTTCACTCGCTGCATCTTCCACTGGGATTTCTTCTCCTCTGTGTCCATCATCCTCTTCATCTTCGGATTCACTGGTATCTCCTACATCATCTTTGCGTCTTTCTCTTATCTCCATGTCCTCCATTCTGGCACGAAGATTTCGCACTTCTCTCTCCAAGTCTGGATTCTGCACTTGCCTACCTCTTTCTCTGGACATTTCCCTTTCCTCCTATGGATCGGGTGATTGTCTACCCCTTCTCCTTGGCGGCATGGTGAACTCTCTTTGTCCTTTGCTACAGAAAGCAAAGAAGCTTTTCTAAGCTCTAATACCACTTGACGCAGAGCGCGCCACCCAGCCATGTCTGCTCACAGGATTTTCTTCTTCTTCTTGGCCGAACAACTCCAAGGCTCTTCTATTTCCCTATCGGGAAATATCTACCCACAGATTCTCTTCTCCTGTGCGATCCCCCTTCTTGACTTATCGGAGAATCTGAACTCGCGATTTTGCGAGTCCAAAGGCTAGTGGTCGAGTGTGAATCTTACGAGTCTTCTCTCACGAAACCCTGATACACGATCCCACGTGCAGATCCGACGGTTCTCCTACGATACATATCCAACGACTATTCTTCTTCTTGCTCCTCACATCTTTGTGACTTGGAGTACCCAATACTTGGGCTCTCACCCTGCGAACTTTCGAGTTCGCGAGATCTCTCGATCTCTGCCACCTGTCCTCCTCAGATGGACGGCTCCTAGTCCTCTCACCACTTTGTCGCTAAGTGTCCTCACGCTTCGCGTCCCTTGACACCAAATTCTCATCCCTTCCACTCACGAAATTCTGACATACGATGTGCCACCTGTCCATTTACCAACTCTTGTGGCCCCACACCGTTCTCGTGGTCGTCGGGATACCGCGTATCGCGATTTTAAACTACCTGTGTATCCCGCCCTCGAAAACCCCGATATGTTGAACTCCGACTCCTCTGGATCTCCTGACACGCGTCCTCCACAACGAACGGTTTTGATCTTATCGGGATATCGCGGATCGTGATTTCAAACTGCAAGATTTCTTCACTTCCGGAATTCCCGATAACTTCAATATCCCGATGACTTTTTAGGGACTCTCCTCTGCTCCCTAGGGCTTAACCTCGGTGTAACTTCGGCCAGATCTAACGGTTCACAGGAGTTCAGCTACTGATCCAACGGTTCCCCAGCCTTTCGAGTCTGGGCTCTTATGTGGCCATAACCTCCTCGCACCTTCGTGATATCCAATGGCCCACGGAACTTCGTGAAACCTCCTCAAAGGATTTCATCAGTCCGTTCCTCATTTTCGTAAATCCACGGGGGTGACTGAATATCTCCTTGCGATATTAGCTCGCCCACTCGCCAACATGTGACGTCCTTGCAACTTCAAGTCTCACTTATCTACGTTGATCTTCCGCGACTTAGAGGCCTATCCTTCCTGAGATTTCCTCAATTACTTTCAACCTCGACGAGGTTCTTTGCCCGCACTCCTTGCGGAAGTTCTCAAACACTTCTAAGCGTTGAGTTCTTCTGGCTCTGCACACACCTGCAACAGCAGTCCTTCAATACTTCACTCAGTTTCACAACTGAGACTCTCCTTAGCCTGCACACTCCTTGCACGACTCGTATAACCCAATTTCACTCTTGGGTGTATGAGAACAAGAGGTAACTATCTGAGCCTTCTATCAACGCACTCCTTGCGGACGACTTCAACTACACTCCTTGCAGGAATCCTTGCTCAAATAGAGAAACAATTGCAACTCATACCACTTCTTCTCAGACTTCAATCTCAACTCATGAAATCATACACACAGCAAAATAGCAAATGCTTAACAGGAAGTAAATACTCATGAGCGTAGCATTCAACACACATACACAGAGAATAACATAACATCCATGAATCTAAATCAACTTCTTCTATAAATTCAAGATCTGTACATGGGTGTTCTTCCACAGTTCTCTGTTTTTCTCCTATGCTCTGGATTCTTCTAAATCTTCCTGAACTATCTTACAATGCACAACGAGGGTGTCTATATCCGTTCTCCCTCTTTCTCCTAGAACTGTCTAATCTAATATTCAATTCTACCTACTTACATTTACTACTATAAATGCCTTTGTCTATCTCAGACGAGAGCGGGGCCCTCAAGGTCTGATTACATTTTACCAAGGCGCCTTAATTAAATGATCTCATTTATGTTTAGCGCATCAACTTCAAGGGAAAATTTAAAAATTTGTGATGGCATGTGCCCAGCTATCCTTTGTCTTCTGTGCTGGCTCACTTGTCTCGGGAGATGCTCCTGCATCATACTCCCTCACTTGAAAATTTGCATGGGCTCCTGTCCATGAGCTCCTGCACGGTATGTCCATGTTTCCGTATCTCTGCTTCAGTCTCCCAGCTGGCATCTTCAACTGGGTGATTCTTCCACTTGACCAGATACTCAAAGTATTCCTTTCTCCTGGTCTTCTTACCCACTCTCTTGTCCAGTATGCCTCCCATCTGTGGCTTCTCTGCAACTGGTAATTGTTTCACCCACTGGATCACTGGGTCCTCAGTTCCAATCTCTGCTTCTCCAGCCCTATATGGGTATAAATCCGTGACATTGAATATCGGAGATATCCCGATGCCATCCGGCAACTCAATTTCATACGCATTTTCTCCGAATTTCTTTAGGATCCTGCATGTCCCAATTTTCTTCATTTTTAATTTTTTGTATGTTCCTCTCGGGAACCTCTCTTTCCTTAGATGTGCTAGAACTATATCACCAACTTCAAACTGAAGTTGTCTCCGATGTTGATCTGCTCTGCGCTTGTACTCCTGATTTGATTTCAACAGTCGCTCCTTCACCTGACTGTGAAGTTCATTCATCGCCTCAACGAATTCCTATGCACTAGAGCTGCTAGTAGCAGTCTGTTCTGAATCCCTTAACTCAGAGACTCCTCTCGGTTGCATTCCATATACAATCTGGAATGGACTTTTCCCTGTACTTCGATTCACCAAATCATTGTATGTGAACTCTGCTTGTGTCAATATGTGGTCCCAACTGTTGTGGTGTTCTGTCACCAAGCTTCTCAGCAAGTCTCCCAGACTTCTGTTAAGCACTTCAGCTTGTCCATCTGTCTACAGATGATAAGCAGAACTAAATGCCAAGTTAGTTCCTAGTTTCTTCCATAGGGTCCTCCAAAAATGCCCTATGAATTTTGTGTCTCTGTCCAAAATTATGCTTTTCGGCAATCCATGAAGTAGAACGACCTCCTTGAAGAACAAATTTGTGATGTGCGTCGCATCGTTGGTCTTCTGGCATGGGATAAAATGTGCCATCTTAGAAAACCTGTCCACGACCACAAAGATGGAATCAACACCTCTTTGTGTCCTTGGCAAACCCAATACAAAATCCATGTTGATCGCCTCCAACGGCCTCTCTGGTATGGGCAATGGCTGATAAAACCCCGCATTATGTTTCCTCCCCTTCGAATGCTAGCAAATTCTGCATCTGTCAACAAACCTCTTGACCTCTGACCGCATCCCTAGCCAAAAGTATGACTCGCTCATCTTTGCAAATGTCTTATCATGACCGAAGTGTCCGGCCAATCCTCCACTGTGTTTCTCTTTTAACAGATTCTCCTTCATGGAGCAATTCAGAATACATAGTTGATTGCCCTTGAACAACAATCCATCCTGGATCACATACTCTATCCACGGGCTTCTGTCTCTAAGAACTGGGTGCTCAGTTGCTCCATATGCTTCTCTGAAATCCTGATCAGCTGCATACATATCTTTAAGATCATCAAAGCCTAACGTCCTGACTTTGAATTCTTGCATCAGCAAACTTTTCCTGCTCAAACCATCAGCCACTTTGTTAGCAGTACCCGAAATATGTTTAATTACAAATGTAAAATTCTGCATGTATTCAACCCATTTAACATGCCTCTGATTCAACTTTTCCTGTTGAGTCACAAATTGTAATGCATGGTTATCACTATATAAAACAAATTCCTTTGGAATCAAATAGTGCCTCCATTTCTTCAATGCCTGTATGATGGCATAGAATTCTTTATCATACGTGGAGTACTTTTCTTTGGCCTCATTCAGCTTCTTGCTGAAATATGCAATTGGTTTGTCCTCCTGACTCAAGACGGCTCCTATGGCAAACCCGCTTGCATGACATTTTACCTGAAATGTCCTTTGAAAATCCGGCAATACCAGAATTGGTTGTTCCGTAATCTTTCGTTTCAATAAATTGAAACTCTTCTCAGCCTCTTCTGTCCAGTGAAAAGATTTATGTATTTTCTTCACTGTATCCATCATTGTTGTGTTAATTCCACTGAAATTTCTAATGAATTTTCGGTAGAAACTAGCCAGTCCATGAAAACTTCTCACCTCAAATATGTTCCTCGGTGATGGCCAATTCTTGATCACCTCCACCTTATCTGGATCCATCCTCAACTCATTTGCAGATAAAACAAACCCCAAATAAATGAGTTATGTCTTCATGAATGAGGACTTCTTCATGTTTATCAACAGCCTCTCTTGCTGTAATCTCTTCATCACAATAGCCAAATGCTTCAGATGTTCAGCCTTTGTCTTGCTCAAAACCAATATGTCATCCAGATACACGATGACAAATTTCCCGATGAACTCCTTCAGGACTTCATTCATCAACCTCATAAAGGTACTCGGTGCATTCGTCAAGCCAAACGGCATGACAAGCCATTCATACAAACCTTCGTTTGTCTTGAATGTTGTTTTCCATTCGTCACCTTCTCTCATACGAATCTGATGATATCCACTCTTCAAATCTATCTTTGAAAAAAAAATTGTTTCAATTAAGCAATCCATCAGATAATCCATCCTCGGCAATGGGAATCTATACCTGATAGTTATCTCATTAATGGCTCTTGAATCAATGCACATCCTCCAGCCTGCGTCTTTCTTCGGACTGAGTACCGTCGGAACAACACACGGACTCAAGCTTTCTCTAACTAATCCCTTGTCTAACAAATCCTGGACCTGTCTTTTAACCTCTTCATTCTCCTGTGGCGTCAATCTGTACGCGGCTTTGTTTGGAAAACTAGCTCCTGGTATGAGGTCTATATGATGATTCACACTTCTCATCGGTGGCAATGAATGAGGTAGTTCGTCCACTACAATATCAGTGAACTCTTCCAGTAGTTCCTGAACTTCTTCTGGAAAATCATCCACCCTTGTACTCGTCAGAACAATTCTCGGTTTTCTGACCACAAGGAATTGTGGATTCTCCTTCTTCTTCACTTCTGTAAGACGTACCTTCCCACTCATGAGAAGTACTGTGTTGTTTACCTCCGGCTTCACCTCTTTATCTTCAATTGTATGCAACATATGAGTTCTCCCATTCCTCTCCAGGGTATATGTATTCATCCTCCCATCATGAATTACATTTCTATCATATTTCCATGGTCTGCCCAGCAATAAATGACAGACATCCATAGGAATAACATCACAGAGTATTTTATCATTATACCCTCCTATTTTGAATTCAACTAAACATTGTCTAGTGACATTTATCTGATGTCCCTTCTGTAGCTATGAAACTTTGTATGGACTCGGGTGAGCAACTATCTCCAGCTCCAGCTTTTCTACCATCTCGGTTGAAATGAGATTATCGGTGCTTCCACTGTCCACGATGAACTTGCACACTCTATCCTTGGTATTGCAAGCAGTCCTAAAAAGACTGTTCCTCTGTGCTAAATTCTCCATCTCCTTCTCTGGCATCAAAAGGACCTTCCGCATCACCAGTGACCTTTCGTCTTCAGCGTACTCTGCCTCAACATCTCGCCTCTGTGCCTCGGCGATGTGAGCCTCTCCAGTTTCTTTCTTTTTCTCTGGACACTCGAATGACCTGTGCCCATTTTTTCCACATGTGAAGCATGTGATTACTCCACCTCTTCCTCTTCCTCTACCTCTGGTACGAGGAAACCTATTATTATCAGCATATCCTCCTCTCTGCTCAATATGTTGTTCTCTTTTCTCAGCATATCGCCCTCGCTGTGAACTTCCACCTCTCTCTGTATGAGTCTGAGGTTTCTTCCAGTCGTCCTTGGGCTTCTGGTATTTATCCTGGGCAACCGATTTGCCTTTGGGCTGACTCCTGCCTCTGCCTCGTTTACCTTTCTTATGGCTCAGCTTCTCTTTAGGTTTCAAATCCATTTGATAGGTATCCTCCAACGTTCGGATGGTTGCCATATTGATTTCATCCTGAATTTCATACCTCAGGCCATTCATATACCTGGCCACCTTTTCGTCATTGCTTTCGCGATGACCTGCCCTAATATTCAACCTGTAAAATTCCTCAGTATACTCATTCACTATCATCAGCTTCTGTCTCAGGTTCTGCATCCTCCTGAACAGAGAAATTTGATAATCCCTGGGAATGAATTTTTCCTTCATCTTTGCAATCATCCTATCCCAGCTCTTAAGTTTCTGCTTGCTTTGGCAACACCTGTCAG
This sequence comes from Picea glauca, assembly GCA_000966675.3. Classification (NCBI taxonomy): domain Eukaryota; kingdom Viridiplantae; phylum Streptophyta; class Pinopsida; order Pinales; family Pinaceae; genus Picea; species Picea glauca. The sequence goes on from JZKD02S2188016.1 coordinate 38,400, forward strand.
CTTGCAGTTCATCCCACCACAAGGCTGCATGTCCTTTTAATATTGTGATGGCATGCCTGACCTTCTTATCCTCTTCGATATCTTCATAATCGAAGTAAGTGTCTAGAGCTCTAATCCAATCTAGCAGCTCTTCCGCATCCAGATTTCCCTCATCAACTGGAATGTCCATTTTGACCTTTGTACTCATTCTTGCAACAACTTTAAGTAAGCGTTCACTCGCTGCATCTTCTATTGGGATTTCTTCTCCTTCGTGTCCAGCATCCTCTTCATATTTGGATTCACTGGTATCTCCTACATTAGCTTTGCGTCTTTCTCTTATCTCCATGTCCTCCATTCTGGCACGAAGATTTCGCACTTCTCTCTCTATGTCTGGATTCTGCACTTGCCTACCTCTTTCTCTGGACATTTCCATTTCCTCCTCTGGATAGGGTGATTGTCTACCCCTTCTCCTTGGCGGCATGGTGAACTCTCCTTATCCTTTGCTACAGAAAGAAAAGAATCTTTTCTAAGCTCTGATACCACTTGACGCAGAGCGAGCCACCCAGGCACGTCCGCTCACAGGATCTTCTTCTTCTTCTCGGCCGAAGAACTCCAAGGCTCTTATATTTCCCTATCGGGAAATATCTACCCACAGATTCTCTTCTCCTTTGCGATCCCCCTTCTTGACTTATCGAAGAATAGGAACTCGCGATTTCGCGAGTCCAAAGGCTAGTGGTCGGGTGTGAATCTTACGAGTCTTCTCTCGCGAAACCCCGATACACGATCCCATGTGCAGATCCGACGGTTCTCCTAAGATCCAGATCCAATGGCTATTCTTCTTCTCTCTCCTCGCGTCTTTGTGACTTGGAGTACCCAATACTTGGGCTCTCACCCTGTGAACTCCCGAGTTCGCGAGATCTCTCGATCTCGGCCACCTGTCCTCCTCAGATGGATGGCTCCTAGTCCTCTCACCACTTCGTCGCTTCGTGTCCTCGCACTTCGCGTCCCTTGACACCAAATTCTCAGCCCTTCCACTCACGAAATTCCGACATAGGATGTGCCACCTGTCCACTTACCAACTCTTGTGGCCCCACACCGTTCTCGTGGTCATCGGGATACCGCGTATCGCGATTTTAAACTACATGTGTATCCCACCTTCGAAAACCCCGATATGCTGAACTCCAACTCCTCTGGATCTCCTGACACACGTCCTCCACAACGAACGGTTCTGATCTTATCAGGATATCGCGGATCGTGATTTCAAACTGCAAGATTTCTTCACTTCTGGAATTTCCGATAACTTCAGTATCCCGATGACTTTTTAGGGACTCTCCTCTGCTCCCTAGGGCTTAACCCTGGTGTAACTCCGGCCAGATCTAACGGTTGACAGGAGTTTAGCTACTGATCCAACGGTTCCCCAGCCTTTCGAGTCTGGGCTCTGATGTGGCCATAACTTCCTCGCACCTTTGTGAGATCCAATGGCCCACGGAACTTCGTGAAACCTCCTCAAAGGATTTCGTCCGTCCGTTCCTCCTTTTCGTAAATCCACGGGGGTGACTGGATATCTCCTTGCGAGATTAGCTCTCCCACTCGCCAACCTGCGACGTCCTTGCAACTTCAAGTCGCACTTATCTACGTTGATCTTCAGCGACTCAGAGGCCTATCCTTCCTGATCTTTCCTCAATTACTTTCAACCTCGACAAGGTTCTTTTCCCGCACTCCTTGTGGAAGTTCTCAAACACTTCTAAGCATTGAGTTCTTCTGGCTCTGTGCACACCTGCAGCAGCAGTCCTTCAATGCTTCACTCAGTTTCATGACTGAGACTCTCCTTAGCCTGTGCAATCCTTGCACGGCTCGTATAACCCAATTTCACTCCTGGGTGTATGAGAACAAGAGGTAACTATTTGAGCCTTCTATCAACGCACTCCTTGCGAACGACTTCAACTGCACTCCTTGCAGGAATCCTTGCTCAAATAGAGAAACAATTGTAACTCATTCCACTTCTTCTCAGACTTCAATCTCAACTCATGAAATCATACACACAGCACAATAGCAAATGCTTAATAGGAAGTAAATACTCATGAGCGTAGCATTCAACACACATACACAGAGAATAACATAACAACCATGAATCTGAATCAACTTCTTCAATAAATTCAAGATCTGTACATGGGTGTTCTTCCACAGTTCTCTGTTTTTCTCCTACGCTCTAGATTCTTCTAAATCTTCCTAAACTAACTTACAATGCACAACGAGGGTGTCTATATCCGTTCTCCCTCTTTCTCCTAGAACTGTCTAATCTAATATTCAATTCTACCTACTTACATTTACTACTATAAATGCCTCTGTCTATCTCAGACGAGACCGGGGCGCTCAAGGTCTGATTACATTTTACCAAGGCGCCTTAATTAAATGATCTCATTTATGTTTAGTGCATCAACTTCAAGGGAAAATTTAAAAATTTGTGTTGGCGTGTGCCTAGCTATCCTTTGTCTTCTGTGCTGGCTCGCTTGTCTCGAGAGATTCTCCTGCATCAAAAAGGTTTATGCTTTAATTGTGACAGAAAGTACAGTAAGGGACATAAGTGTGGTGAGAAAAAATTATTCTACATAGATTGTGAAGAGGAAGAAGAACAAGAACAAGAACCATC
>JZKD02S2188027.1:0-29432 GCA_000966675.3 Picea glauca
AATACTCGATCACCAACATCGTAACTGCGATCGACATGGTGCGCATCGACATAACTCTTCTGTCGATCCTACGCTTCCTTGATCTGTGTATTATTGTTTTCATTTGATATTCCATTTCTTGGATCACTTATGGTCCCACTAGGAACTTATCCTCAAGTTGATCCCAACTCAAAGGAATCCGACACAGTCACCCATAAAGAAATTTAAAAGGCATCATCTCAATGGTTCTTTGATAAAAAAAATTATAAGAAAATTCTACCAATGGAAAGAATTATTCCCAACGCTTATGTTGGTCCATCATGTACATACGCAACATGTCCTCTAATATTTGGTTTTTTCTTTAGGCTTTCTTATCTGTCTTCAGGTGATACGCAGTACTAAAGTTAAGTTGGGTTCCCAAGGCCTCTTGGAAACTACTCCAAAATCATCATGTAAACACCAATCCTCTATCAGATGTAATCCTATTAGGAATGCCATGAATCCTTCCAATATCATTGATGAAAAATCTAGCTATGTCAAGTTCCTTATACATCATACGAACAAGAATAAAATGAGCACTCTTCGTCAGAGTGTCAATTAACACAAAAATTGAGTCATGTCTCCTTGTTGTCAGTGGCAATCCAACAATGAAATCCATTGAAATGAACTCCCATTTCGATTCTAGAATTTCATGTGGCTGTAATAATCATTCTGGATGTTTATGTTCAGCCTTCACCTGCTGACATTCTAGACATCTTGCCATGTAGTTTACTATGTCTGGATTCATTCCTTTCCAAAAGAATATGGGTTTAGAGTCTACCCTCATCTTCGTGACTCCCAGGTGAGCCATGTACACTTCTCTGTGAGCCTTGTTTATGATCAAACTCCTCAACTTATCATTGGACGACATGTAAATTCACTTTTAAATATCAAAAATTCATTGTCATCCATAGTAAATCCTACAAATTTTGGTACCATTATTGTGTTTTGTCTGATAAAATCATTGACCTCTTTGTACCAATTATCGTCACGTTGTAAAGTTAGAATCCTTTGATGTAGATTCGTTTGAAGAGGCATCACCAAAAATATGAGTGATCTCAGACTCAATTCATATGCCACTCTGTTCATAGTCCCTTTTATGTAAGTAATCTCGAACTTGTACTCGTTAAGAAATTCTAACCAACTTCGTTCCCGCACGTTCAATTTTATTTCTGTAAAGATGTGTTGTAGTCCACATTAGTCCATTTTTAGTTCAAATTTTCATCCAATAAGGTAGTGTCTCCAACTCTCAAGGCATATACAATGGATAACGATTCCCAATCCTATGTTGCATAGTTCTCTTCATGCCTTCTCAACTTTCTTGAGATGGAAGTGATCGCTCGACTGTCTTGCATCAAGACTCTGCCTAAGCCTTCCTTGGATGAGTTAGTGCATGCCAAAAAGTTTGAGTTCATGCTAGGGACATTTAGTATTGGTTTTGTTTTCAAAAAATCATTAAGCCTCCAAAATTATTCCATGCATTTCTCGGTGCAAACAAGCTTCTTTTTCTTCTTCTGCAATTCTATAATCGAATTTGCTATCTTAGAAAAACCCTCGACGAACTGTCGATAGTATCCTGCTAAACCGATGAAGCTACGCACTTCAGGGACATTCTTCAGCGTAGACCATTCCATAATAGCCTCGACCTTTGTTGGATCCACGATGATACCTTTTTTGTACATGACTTGTCCTAAATAATGAATCCTTGATTGATAAAACGAGCATTTAGACAATTTTCCATACAATTTTTTCTCGCGTAGACACTGTAGTAATAAGCACAAGTGCTTGTAATGCTCCTCCATCATCCGAGAGTAAATCAAAATATCTTCAATGAATACTTGGACGAATTTGTCCAAGTATTCACGGAACACCCCATTAAACAAACTCATAAATACCCCTAGGGCGTTCGTCAGTCCAATAGGTAAAACAGTAAACTTGTAAAGTCCAAACAGTGTCTTAAAGGCAGTCTTAGGGATGTATTCCTCCTTCATCTATAATAGGTGACACCATGATCTCAATTCTATCTTTCAAAACACTGTTGCACCTTTCATCTGATCAAACAGTTCATCAATCCTTGGCAACAAATATTTATTCTTGATCGTTACCTTGTTCAATTAAAGGTAGTAAATTCATATTCTCCATGACCCAACCTTCTTTCGTACGAAAATAAGGGGCACACCCCATGGTGACACATTTGGACTTATAACTCCTTCAGTTGCATTTTCAATTCTTGTAACTCTGGGATCGACATCCGATAAGGAATTCTTTCTATCGGTTCAGTTCCCAGGTTTAGTTCTATGGTAAATTCTAATTCCCTCTCTGGAGGCATCCCAGGTAACTCCTTAGTGAAGACATCCACAATATCTCTCACCACCAGAAGGTGTTCTAGACCTTTCATTACTCCCTTCTCGTTCAATGCAAGGATCGCATAAATCTTACATGCCTTGCACATGCTCCTCCATAGCTGGAAAGAAGATATGAACCTCATTAAAACTCCCTCGTTCTGACCTACAATCACACATATCTATCCCTCATCATCGACCAAGCTTAATCCTTTCATCTTAGAGTTGAGTATCATCTCATGCGATTCCAACCAGTCCATACCGATCATGAAGTCATAATATCCTAAGGTAGTGACGTACAAGTTGGCCCTGCTAAAAAACTCTCCCAAGTTAAGGCTACAACCCATAACCTTCCCTCCAACCTTTTGTTTCTCTCTTGCAACCATTTCTACAAAGTTAAACTCATCTTGTTCGACATCCTTTACCTTAAATATTTTTAGTGCTGCCCCAAAAATGAAACTCTCTGTAGCATTTGGATCTATCAAAATGCCAAGGGTCTTGTCAATGATGGTACATGACGTCTAGAGCATAGTTGACTAGTGCTCTACCTAGAGGTTATTCACCTCTGCATGAATCTTATGGGCCTTGTCCAAATATCCCATAGTAGTTGGTTCAACTGATCCATATGCTCTAGTACTCTCCACTGGGTAGTCACAGTGGTAATGTGGATCCCCACATGTCCAACAACCTTTCTTCGGTCTAGTACTCCTGGTACCCAAAGCAGAAGCCAACAACCCACCGGCCTAGAACCCTAGTTTGCTCTGCTGAGCAGACCTAAACTGGTGTTGTTGCGATCAATGTTGATGCTGGTCCTGTGGTCCTCGATAAGGATTATGCTACTGAGGTGTTAGTCATTGAGGTGTAGTGAAAGTGGATCCTCTCTGGAAGCCATGATATCATGGTGAGTGTCTAGCTGGTGTATGATCCTGTTGCCCACCGAATGCTCTGAACCTTACTGATAAGATCTTCCACTACTATGAGGGCCTTCTGGACAACATGATGCAAGGTCTAAGGCGTCAGATTCCTAAGCTTTGCATGAATTCTACCATTAAGGTCAAACAAGAACTTGTTGACCTTAATTTTCTTGGTATTCAGGTGCGGAGCATACAGAAGCAACTCCATAAAATGAGCCTCATACTCAGGCATCGTACGATAGCCCTATCGTAAGGCATTAAGCTCATTGAGTTGATGCTCAATGAATTCCTCCAATAGATACCTCTCTCGGAACCGTTCCTCGAACAGTTCCCATGACATGTTTTCAACAACCATGTTCAATTGTGGTAGGAGCATCTTCCACCACATAAGAGTACTCCCCTTCAGTTGAAATACTGTCATGCAGACATTCATGTTGGAGGTATAGTCATGAAGTGAAAAGCACATCGCCATATTATCCAACCATGCCTCGATGGATACATCGTCTGAGGCATCAAAGAACTCAAGAAATTAAACCTTATCGAGTTGACAGTGAATGCTACCATTACCGACTGGAGCGCGCGGTGGACCCTCAGAGGGTTTCAGCGCCCTGGCCTCATCTTTGTCCAAATGACTGATCAATGTCTCAGACATCATCTCAAAAGACCTCATCATCCCAACCACATCACCCACATTTATATTTTCCTCCCTCACAACTTGTTTGTCTCCCTGGGGGTTAGACCCCTTGGGCGTTGATGCTACTGGGGGTATCACACCTCCTCCCCTAGCACCCTATCTTCTACCTCCATGACATCCTCTAACCATGATTACCTAAACAAATATAAATCAAATTAATTAGCAACCTTATAATCAAAAATCAAATCAACGAAATTCGTAGTGATCCCAAGTCTCAGGTCAAACCCTCTATGATACCATATGTAATGACACCAATTGTTACGATTACAAGTGACACAAATCAAGTGCAATTTTTTTTTTGTTTAAGAAGGAAAGTAATCAATGAAAATAATCAATTGCACAAATTGACAACTAACACAACTTATGCATGCAGGCAACAGACAACAATGACTCAACATACTAGCATATGAGGCAACTAGAAGAAACATGCGATAGTCAATAGACAGATAAAAACAACTACCCACCCATCACAAACAAGACAATGCATACAAGCTAAAGGAAAACATAAAAAAACCCAACACAATGGCTTCGACGACCAATAACTAGAAACTTCTATGGTACGTGAAACCAAACACATTAAGGCACTACAAAACCAAGTTCCAACATCAATTAAAATGAACAAATGCCCACATCGAGAAGCACAAGATTCTGGCTAGGCTATCATTCGCGTCTATCCATAAGGTTGCGCAACGATCCTCTTATCAGGAATCATTCCATCACAAGGCGATAGGCATGAAAGTAATCATGGCACAACATAACATATCTATACATTTAACCCACACTAAATCCCTCCTTCTAGGAGAACAAATCATCTATCAATAAATAAAAAAAGACTACACCCAAGCATCCAAGCAACAAGTCGACAAGACGCAAGGTGATATCACTCAAATTAAACTGCGCAACTAATCGAAGGATATCTTGTTTTCTTATGAGGCCCCTTTTTAGGAAGTCTCCCACACTGTAAAACAAAATAATTCAATGATATCTAGAAATTTATGTGAACGGATATTCTATTTTAATTCTCCACATGGTAGAATGTTATTTGAAAGCTAGCTTACTCATATGTGATACAAGAAATTAACACTTACATTTGTTATAATAAATTAGGGTTTACCATCATAAACAAAGTAAAGTATTATATTAAGAACATTTATTGAAGGGGTTTTCTTTTTTTATTAAAGATAACTTCCACCTCATCTTATCAATCAATTTAAAATTGCTATCCATAAATCATATTGCTATCTAACCACAATATGCTAACTAACAATATCTTTATCTAACGACAATATGCCAACTAACAACAATATGCTAAATAAGTATGTGCTAACTAACAATATGCTAAGTAACATTGATAACTAACAACAATATGCAAACTAAAATTTTCTATCTAACAATATGCTATCAACGATGAATTCATTGTCTAAATAAAAAATAAATTCATTCTCAGACAATCAATAGTTGTCGATTAATAAATCCACGTCTAACATAATAGCCCTGTCTATTAATATTGTTGTCAACAATCATTAACACTATCCATTATTAAACGAAGTCTAGAGATGACAAATCTGTCTAACTCACATCACATTATATCAAGGATTTGTTGTCTAACAAATTTTGTATTACTATCCATTAATAATGACTCACTGTCAACAATATTATATTATAATTAACCATGAATCATTTTTCAGCAATATTATATTTCTATCCATTAATAACGTCCATCCAGATTGAGATTAGTGTCCCATAATAATAATTGTGTCCATTGATGTTCACTATCAATCCATGTCAATGCCACTCCATTCAAATGCCTTGATCCAATTCAATCACTATTCAGTATGCTATCAACATGCTATCGACATACTAAAAATCTTTGTCTAAATATAATCGTTGTCTAACAAGAGTTACTATATTTTGGATACATCATTGTCACATAAATAATGTAAATAAGTAGATTTCTAAATAATCATTGTCATAAATATAATCGCTCTCTAACAAGAGTTATTGTATTTTTGATATATTGTTGGCATATAAATACTGTAAATAAGTGGTTGTCTATTACATAAAATGCTATGTGAAAGTTGGGTAAATCACCCCAAAATCATGGATTGAATGTTTTTTAGGCTTAGGTAAATCGCCCGGGAAAATGGAGACATATCATCAAAAATGAAGACAAATAAATTTGCAGCTATATTTAAATTCGCAGCCATATCATTAAAATAAACGCAGAGATGCTCATTCAATGCAAACATTTACTATTTCGGGATTGATCATTCAAATCACCTAGTATATACAATTAAATTGCATGGTATATACAAATGGTATATAGAAAATCGCATGGTAAATAATCAATGGTGTATACAAGGTCGCATGGTAAACAACAATGGTATGTACAAAATCATCTGGTAAATAACAATGGTATATACAAAATCGCATGGTAAATAACATCGGTATAAGAAAGAAATGAATCATTGTCAAAAATATATACAAGATACACAACATCAATTATAATGCAGTCACACACACTGAGACATTTGTTGTCTATCTTATATTAGATAAAAACAGAGTGACAAGTTTGCTTACTTGTAAAGTTGAATTGAAATCAGATAGTTAATTTCTTGTGTTTGTTTAAGTGCAAGGATAAATGGAACGGGGAGGTGAATTGACATAGATATAAATTAAATGCAGAGACTAATCACTACAAGAACACTCAGAGATAATCAATCACAATAAAACACAGAAGTAATCAATCACAAGAAGGCGCAAGGATTAGGGATTAATCATAAGAGAAAAACACAGAGATAAGTCAGGGTTAAATAATTGGGCAAAATTTATCCTTCACCTATTATCCATGCACTGGAAAGTAGGGCATTTGAATCTATAAGTATTTAAACACTGGGGTGACGACCATCGATTCATCTCCTGGCCGACTGCTCAAGAAAATACTAGTAACTTAATGGATAAGGGACAGAAGATAAAAACCTAATTTTCTTCATATTAATCAATAGAAACAAACACAGAGAAGTCCTTTCAATCAGAGGTTGGGTTCGCCATTGGAAATCAATTCAAAATACAATGAGCATAAGGTTGGGATGACGTTAATTTCTCTAATCAAAATGTTCGGCTCATCAAGACAAATTGCAGAAAGAGAAAATAAAATCTCTAGAGGTGTTACGCTGATTAAACATAAACTTTAGCACAGTATAAGTAAATTACTAAAAGCACAAGAAAATACTTAATCTTCCATTCAATACAAATATACACATGTGCACCATAGCCAAATGTGAAATCTTCGAGGCGTTGTCCCACGCATGCTCAGTTCAGCTCTCACTTGTCGACCGATGTCACCTCAGTGGTACCTCTGAGCCAATGCTAGGGGTACTCTTCTACCCCTGAGCCCCTCGAGCCACAAAGGGGCCATGCACAAAATACCAGAAAATGCTAGCACCCAGCTCCCCTCGCAAGGTCGAAATACCACTCATTACCCGAGTTGGGTATCCCAGTTCCCACAAAAGAAAGTCTAGTCGAGATAAATTTCAGCAACGTAATGTTACACAAAAAGATGAGATCCATACTCCTCCTCCTCTATCCTTTTTATAGATTTTTTAAGTAATTAATTTCTCAAATTCTCATTAAATTCCTTTTCCATTTGATTAATTTAAAAAAAACACCCCCATACACATGTCACTCGATCCCCTAGTTGCACCAAAAAATTAATTTTATTAATTAATTTATTATTCCTATTTCCCTCATCCACCTAAAGCATTCCTAAAAACGCTCCCCGATGTCCAAAAATTCCCTTACAGTTCTTAAATAACTTACTCCTTACTTAATTCCTAGTTGAGTTCATAATTAGAAAGTTCCAAAGGCAAGATTCCTTACTAAATTAAACATTCATTTTTTCCATACGTGTCCCCTTTTCTTTAAGTTTCCCTTTTTCTTTAAGTTTCTTATGTCTTTTAAGTTTCCCCCTTTTTCCTTTTTAACTAAAAAAATAAATTTATCAAGTATAGATAAAACAACCCTTTTACCCTTTTTCTGTTTTAATTAAAAATTAATTTAGCAAGTGTAGATAAAAACAACCATTTACCCTCATTTCTTTTTAACTAAAAATTAAATTGGCAAAAGTAGATAAAAACAACCATTACCCCTTTTTTTTAAATTTAATCCTCCATTATAATTTTAACTTTAATAAATGAGTTTGAATTTCTTACACCCCCTTCTTGTTACATGTTTATTTATTAATTTTGTTTTGACCACATGTTCTACGTAGTCCCAGGTTTTAATTTCTCTAGGGTGGGTGACAGTTCTTAAGGGAAAAATTAGTCATTAAANGACCATTCCATAATAGCCTCGACCTTTGTTGGATCCACGATGATACCTTTTTTGTACATGACTTGTCCTAAATAATGAATCCTTGATTGATAAAACGAGCATTTAGACAATTTTCCATACAATTTTTTCTCGCGTAGACACTGTAGTAATAAGCACAAGTGCTTGTAATGCTCCTCCATCATCCGAGAGTAAATCAAAATATCTTCAATGAATACTTGGACGAATTTGTCCAAGTATTCACGGAACACCCCATTAAACAAACTCATAAATACCCCTAGGGCGTTCGTCAGTCCAATAGGTAAAACAGTAAACTTGTAAAGTCCAAACAGTGTCTTAAAGGCAGTCTTAGGGATGTATTCCTCCTTCATCTATAATAGGTGACACCATGATCTCAATTCTATCTTTCAAAACACTGTTGCACCTTTCATCTGATCAAACAGTTCATCAATCCTTGGCAACAAATATTTATTCTTGATCGTTACCTTGTTCAATTAAAGGTAGTAAATTCATATTCTCCATGACCCAACCTTCTTTCGTACGAAAATAAGGGGCACACCCCATGGTGACACATTTGGACTTATAACTCCTTCAGTTGCATTTTCAATTCTTGTAACTCTGGGATCGACATCCGATAAGGAATTCTTTCTATCGGTTCAGTTCCCAGGTTTAGTTCTATGGTAAATTCTAATTCCCTCTCTGGAGGCATCCCAGGTAACTCCTTAGTGAAGACATCCACAATATCTCTCACCACCAGAAGGTGTTCTAGACCTTTCATTACTCCCTTCTCGTTCAATGCAAGGATCGCATAAATCTTACATGCCTTGCACATGCTCCTCCATAGCTGGAAAGAAGATATGAACCTCATTAAAACTCCCTCGTTCTGACCTACAATCACACATATCTATCCCTCATCATCGACCAAGCTTAATCCTTTCATCTTAGAGTTGAGTATCATCTCATGCGATTCCAACCAGTCCATACCGATCATGAAGTCATAATATCCTAAGGTAGTGACGTACAAGTTGGCCCTGCTAAAAAACTCTCCCAAGTTAAGGCTACAACCCATAACCTTCCCTCCAACCTTTTGTTTCTCTCTTGCAACCATTTCTACAAAGTTAAACTCATCTTGTTCGACATCCTTTACCTTAAATATTTTTAGTGCTGCCCCAAAAATGAAACTCTCTGTAGCATTTGGATCTATCAAAATGCCAAGGGTCTTGTCAATGATGGTACATGACGTCTAGAGCATAGTTGACTAGTGCTCTACCTAGAGGTTATTCACCTCTGCATGAATCTTATGGGCCTTGTCCAAATATCCCATAGTAGTTGGTTCAACTGATCCATATGCTCTAGTACTCTCCACTGGGTAGTCACAGTGGTAATGTGGATCCCCACATGTCCAACAACCTTTCTTCGGTCTAGTACTCCTGGTACCCAAAGCAGAAGCCAACAACCCACCGGCCTAGAACCCTAGTTTGCTCTGCTGAGCAGACCTAAACTGGTGTTGTTGCGATCAATGTTGATGCTGGTCCTGTGGTCCTCGATAAGGATTATGCTACTGAGGTGTTAGTCATTGAGGTGTAGTGAAAGTGGATCCTCTCTGGAAGCCATGATATCATGGTGAGTGTCTAGCTGGTGTATGATCCTGTTGCCCACCGAATGCTCTGAACCTTACTGATAAGATCTTCCACTACTATGAGGGCCTTCTGGACAACATGATGCAAGGTCTAAGGCGTCAGATTCCTAAGCTTTGCATGAATTCTACCATTAAGGTCAAACAAGAACTTGTTGACCTTAATTTTCTTGGTATTCAGGTGCGGAGCATACAGAAGCAACTCCATAAAATGAGCCTCATACTCAGGCATCGTACGATAGCCCTATCGTAAGGCATTAAGCTCATTGAGTTGATGCTCAATGAATTCCTCCAATAGATACCTCTCTCGGAACCGTTCCTCGAACAGTTCCCATGACATGTTTTCAACAACCATGTTCAATTGTGGTAGGAGCATCTTCCACCACATAAGAGTACTCCCCTTCAGTTGAAATACTGTCATGCAGACATTCATGTTGGAGGTATAGTCATGAAGTGAAAAGCACATCGCCATATTATCCAACCATGCCTCGATGGATACATCGTCTGAGGCATCAAAGAACTCAAGAAATTAAACCTTATCGAGTTGACAGTGAATGCTACCATTACCGACTGGAGCGCGCGGTGGACCCTCAGAGGGTTTCAGCGCCCTGGCCTCATCTTTGTCCAAATGACTGATCAATGTCTCAGACATCATCTCAAAAGACCTCATCATCCCAACCACATCACCCACATTTATATTTTCCTCCCTCACAACTTGTTTGTCTCCCTGGGGGTTAGACCCCTTGGGCGTTGATGCTACTGGGGGTATCACACCTCCTCCCCTAGCACCCTATCTTCTACCTCCATGACATCCTCTAACCATGATTACCTAAACAAATATAAATCAAATTAATTAGCAACCTTATAATCAAAAATCAAATCAACGAAATTCGTAGTGATCCCAAGTCTCAGGTCAAACCCTCTATGATACCATATGTAATGACACCAATTGTTACGATTACAAGTGACACAAATCAAGTGCAATTTTTTTTTTGTTTAAGAAGGAAAGTAATCAATGAAAATAATCAATTGCACAAATTGACAACTAACACAACTTATGCATGCAGGCAACAGACAACAATGACTCAACATACTAGCATATGAGGCAACTAGAAGAAACATGCGATAGTCAATAGACAGATAAAAACAACTACCCACCCATCACAAACAAGACAATGCATACAAGCTAAAGGAAAACATAAAAAAACCCAACACAATGGCTTCGACGACCAATAACTAGAAACTTCTATGGTACGTGAAACCAAACACATTAAGGCACTACAAAACCAAGTTCCAACATCAATTAAAATGAACAAATGCCCACATCGAGAAGCACAAGATTCTGGCTAGGCTATCATTCGCGTCTATCCATAAGGTTGCGCAACGATCCTCTTATCAGGAATCATTCCATCACAAGGCGATAGGCATGAAAGTAATCATGGCACAACATAACATATCTATACATTTAACCCACACTAAATCCCTCCTTCTAGGAGAACAAATCATCTATCAATAAATAAAAAAAGACTACACCCAAGCATCCAAGCAACAAGTCGACAAGACGCAAGGTGATATCACTCAAATTAAACTGCGCAACTAATCGAAGGATATCTTGTTTTCTTATGAGGCCCCTTTTTAGGAAGTCTCCCACACTGTAAAACAAAATAATTCAATGATATCTAGAAATTTATGTGAACGGATATTCTATTTTAATTCTCCACATGGTAGAATGTTATTTGAAAGCTAGCTTACTCATATGTGATACAAGAAATTAACACTTACATTTGTTATAATAAATTAGGGTTTACCATCATAAACAAAGTAAAGTATTATATTAAGAACATTTATTGAAGGGGTTTTCTTTTTTTATTAAAGATAACTTCCACCTCATCTTATCAATCAATTTAAAATTGCTATCCATAAATCATATTGCTATCTAACCACAATATGCTAACTAACAATATCTTTATCTAACGACAATATGCCAACTAACAACAATATGCTAAATAAGTATGTGCTAACTAACAATATGCTAAGTAACATTGATAACTAACAACAATATGCAAACTAAAATTTTCTATCTAACAATATGCTATCAACGATGAATTCATTGTCTAAATAAAAAATAAATTCATTCTCAGACAATCAATAGTTGTCGATTAATAAATCCACGTCTAACATAATAGCCCTGTCTATTAATATTGTTGTCAACAATCATTAACACTATCCATTATTAAACGAAGTCTAGAGATGACAAATCTGTCTAACTCACATCACATTATATCAAGGATTTGTTGTCTAACAAATTTTGTATTACTATCCATTAATAATGACTCACTGTCAACAATATTATATTATAATTAACCATGAATCATTTTTCAGCAATATTATATTTCTATCCATTAATAACGTCCATCCAGATTGAGATTAGTGTCCCATAATAATAATTGTGTCCATTGATGTTCACTATCAATCCATGTCAATGCCACTCCATTCAAATGCCTTGATCCAATTCAATCACTATTCAGTATGCTATCAACATGCTATCGACATACTAAAAATCTTTGTCTAAATATAATCGTTGTCTAACAAGAGTTACTATATTTTGGATACATCATTGTCACATAAATAATGTAAATAAGTAGCTTTCTAAATAATCATTGTCATAAATATAATCGATTTCTAACAAGAGTTATTGTATTTTTGATATATTGTTGGCATATAAATACTGTAAATAAGTGGTTGTCTATTACATAAAATGCTATGTGAAAGTTGGGTAAATCGCCCCAAAATCATGGATTGAATGTTGTTTAGGCTTAGGTAAATCGCCCAGGAAAATGGAGACATATCATCAAAAATGAAGACAAATAAATTTGCAGCTATATTTAAATTCGCAGCCATATCATTAAAATAAACACAGAGATGCTCATTCAACACAGACATTTACTATTTCGGGATTGATCATTCAAATCACCTAGTATATACAATTAAATTGCATGGTATATACAAATGGTATATGCAAAATCGCATGGTAAATAATCAATGGTGTATACAAGGTCGCATGGTAAACAACAATGGTATGTACAAAATCGTCTGGTAAATAACAATGGTATATACAAAATCGCATGGCAAATAACATCAGTATAAGAAAGAAATAAATCATTGTCAAAAATATATACAAGATACACAACATCAATTATAATGCAGTCACACACACTGAGACATTTGTTGTATATCTTATATTAGATAAAAACACAGTGACAAGTTTGCTTACTTGTAAAGTTGAATTGAAATCAGATAGTTAATTTCTTGTGTTTGTTTAAGTGCAAGGATAAATGGAACGCAGAGGTGAATTGACATAGATATAAATTAAATGCAGAGACTAATCACTACAAGAACACTCGGAGATAATCAATCACAATAAAACACAGAAGTAATCAATCACAAAAAGGCGCAAGGATTAGGGATTAATCATAAGAGAAAAACATAGAGATAAGTTAGGGTTAAATAATTGGGCAAAATTTATCCTTCACCTATTATCCATGCACTGGAAAGTAGGGCATTTGAATATATAAGTATTTAAACACTGGGGTGACGACCATCGATTCAGCTCCTGGCCGACTGCTCAAGAAAAGACTAATAACTTAATGGATAAGGGACAGAAGATAAAAACCCAATTTTCTTCATATTAATCAATAGAAACAAACACAGAGAAGTCCTTTCAATCAGAGGTTGGGTTCGGCATTGGAAATCAATTCAAAATACAATGAGCATAAGGTTGGGATGATGTTAAGTTCTCTAATCAAAATGTTCGGCTCATCAAGACAAATTGCAGAAAGATAAAATAAAATCTCTAGAGGTGTTACGTTGATTAAACATAAACTTTAACACAGTATAAGTAAATTACTAAAAGCGCAAGAAAATACTTAAGCTGCCATTCAATACAAATATACACATGTGCACCATAGCCAAATGTGAAATCTTTGAGTCGTTGTCCCACGCACGCTCAGTTCAGCTCTCACTTGTCGACCGATGTCACCTCAGTGGTACCTCTGAGCCAATGCTAGGGGTACTCTTCTACCCCTGAGCCCCTCGAGCCACAAAGGGGCCATGCACAAAATGCCAGAAAATGCTAGCACCCAGCTCCCCTCGCAAGGTCGAAATACCACTCATTACCCGAGTTGGGTATCCCAGCTCCCACAAAAGAAAGTCTAGTCGAGATAAATTTCAGCAACGTAATGTTACACAAAAAGATGAGATCCATACTCCTCCTCCTCTATCCTTTTTATAGATTTTTTAATTAATTAATTTCTCAAATTCTCATTAAATTCCTTTTCCATTTGATTGATTTAAAAAAAACACCCCCATACACATGTCACTCGATCCCCTAGTTGCACCAGAAAATTAATTTTATTAATTAATTTATTATTCCTATTTCCCTCATCCACCTAAAGCATTCCTAAAAACGCTCCCCGGTGTCCAAAAAATCCCTTACACTTCTTAAATAACTTACTCCTTACTTAATTCCTAGTTGAGTTCATAATTAGAAAGTTACAAAGGCAAGATTCCTTACTAAATTAAACATTCATTTTTTTCCATACGTGTCCATTTTTCTATAAGTTTCCCTTTTTCTTTAATTTTCTTATGTCTTTTAAGTTTCCCCCTTTTTCCTTTTTAACTAAAAAAATAAAATTATCAAGTATAGATAAAACAACCCTTTTACCCTTTTTCTGTTTTAATTAAAAATTAATTTAGCAAGTGTAGATAAAAACAACCATTTACCCTCATTTCTTTTTAACTAAAAATTAAATTGGCAAAAGTAGATAAAAACAACCATTACCCCTTTTTTTTAAATTTAATCCTCCATTATAATTTTAACTTTAATAAATGAGTTTGAATTTCTTACACCCCCTTCTTGTTACATGTTTATTTATTAATTTTGTTTTGACCACATGTTCTACGTAGTCCCAGGTTTTAATTTCTCTAGGGTGGGTGACAGTTCTTAAGGGAAAAATTAGTCATTAAACTTTACTTATACCATCATTCATTTTAAGGCTGACTAGGTTTATTCACTTACTATTTAAAATCACGATGTGCCCTTCAAGACGCACTATGTCCTCCAAGGGTGCCACTTGCCTATTTTTGTTTTCCTTGCATGGCATTCTCTTCAGGACGCACTACGTGCTCCAAGGGTGCCACTATCTTATTTCCATTTTCCTTGTGTCGTGTGCCCTTGAATGTGCACTACGTGCTCCAAGGGTGAAACTCGCCTATTTATGTTTTCCTTGCGCTATGTACTCCAAGGGTGCCACTCACCTCTTTTCATTTTCCTTGTGTGTCATGCCCTTCAAGATGCACTACGTGCTCCAATGGTGCCACTCGCCTCTTGACTGAATTTGGTAGATGTCAAACCCTTGGATTCAATACTCTACCAGGTGATCTTGTGGGAGACGAAGGGCCTCTAAGGAATAAGGCCCCCACCTTATTATGTTCTTTTTAGAATCATCATGAAATAATATCAAAGTATTCACTCATGTCATCGTGGGTCTTCTCGAACTAGGTAATCACTAACCTATATTTTGAGCCATGACACAAGTGCTAGTAGGTTGTGGAAGGTTATTGCCACACCTCTCCCTCAATGTCTTTGGTTGTTCTGCGTGACCCCTCTACTCCACATGTGAGTCTGGTCGGGAAACTATTGTCATCCTACATCCATCAATGAATCATGTCAACAATAATAATCAATCATCATAACATATAATCATATGTACATATGTCATATCGACAAGATTCAAACCCAATAGTCCAATCCCTGACTCGATCCGGAGTCCAAGGGGTTTCATCGATGCCTCTGCATATTCGAGGTCCAAAGTCCTACACACTCAAGAGAACCCAGTCAATATCACATGTCGATGTAAATACAACCAAATAACATATCATAAAAGCCATAATATCTCATAATCATAATCAAAATGACCAATAGATATAATAACCCGGATCACTTTCAAGCAAGTGTCCTCAAATAATAAGTTCTCTCAGTGTGCACAAGAGCGGGATGTTACATACACCCCCTCTTGGTTTAAACTTAGTCCCAAAGTTTCACAGTATATAAGTGATGAGATAAAGTGTATCACAATATCATAAGTCTATCTATCAAACAAACATGGAAACTCTTGGTGCATATCATATGCATCCTCCTAGGTCGTCAAGTGTGGACTTTAGTTGTCCCAATGGACCTTCACACAATCTATTGTTTGATATCGTAACTTTTGAATGAGATGGTGCAGGATGCATATTGGCTTTGTAGTGAAAGCATCCTCATCTGATACTCGCAAGGTAATCATGTCGATAGCATGTGTAGGATCACTAACGTAATGTCTCAAAAAAGATATGTAGAAAACATCATGCATACGCCTCAAAGAATCAAGAAAGGCTAGATGTTAGGCCATGGGCCCCTTCCTTTCCACAAACTCGAAGGGTCCCATGAACCTAGGAGATATTTTAGCACCCTTTCCAAACTTGATTGAACTCTTATGCAGTTTCACCCACAAGAAGACTCAATCGCCAACTTTCTAACTACGGTTGACATGGTACGCATTGGCATAACTCTTTTGTTGATCCTACGCTTCCTTAATCTTTTGTATTATTGTTTTCATTTGATATTCAATTTATTGGATCGCTTCTAGTCCCAACAAGACCTTATCCTCAAGTTGATCCCAACTCAAAGGCGTCTAACACGATCGCTCATAAAGAAAATCGAAAGGCACCATCTCAGTGGTTCTTTGATAACTGTTGTTATAAGAAAATTCTACTACTAGTGGAAAGAATTATTCCCAATGCTTTTGTTGGTCCATCGCGTACATATGCAACATGTCCTCCAAGATTTGTCTTGGTCTTTCGGTCTTCCCCTCTATCTTTGGGTGATATGACATACTAAAGTTAAGTTGGGTTCCCAAGGTCACTTGGAAACTAGTCCAAAATCATCCTATAAACATCGATACTCTATCGGATATAATCCTTTTAGGCACGCCATGAAGCCTCACAATCTTGCTGATGAAAACTCTAGCTATGTCGGGTGCCTCATACATCATATGCACTGAAATAAAATGAACACTCTTCGTCAGAGTGTCGACTACCCTAAAAATCGAGTCGTGTCTCCTTACCGTAGTAATCCTGTCGGATGTCTATGTTTAGCCTTAACCTGCTGAAATTGTAGAAATCTTCCCACGTAGTTGAGTATGTCTACCTTCATTCCTTTCCAAAAGAATAAGAGTTTAGGATATTCCCTCATCTTCATGACTCCTGGGTCAGCCATGTACACTACTCTATGAGCCTCGTTTAGGATCAAACTCCTGAACTTGTCGTTGAGCAGTACATAAATTCAACTTTTAAATCTCAAAAATCCATTGTTGTCCATAGTGAATCCTTCAAATTTTGGTACCATCATTTTGTTTTGTCCGATAAAATCCTTGACCTCTTTGTAATAGTTATCATCATGCTATAAATTTAAAATCCTTTCACGTAGATTCATCTGAAGAGGCATCACCTAAAATATGTGTGGCCTCCGAATCAACACATCCTCCACTTTTTTCACTATTCCTTTTATGTAATTAATCATGAAATTGCACTCACTAAGAAATTTTGACCAACGTCATTGTCGCAAATTCAAGTCACTTTGAGTAAAGATGTCTTGCAGTCCACCATGGTCTATGTTTAGTTCAAATTTCTGTCTAATAAGGTAGTGTCTCAAAACTCTCAAGGCATATACAATGGTTAACAAATCCCAGTCATGCATTGCATAGTTCTCCTCATGCCTTCTCAAGTTTCTGAAGATGTAAGCGATCACTCGACCGTCTTTCATCAAGACTCTTCTTAAGCCTTCCTTAGATGTATCAGTGCATACCAAGAAGTTTGTGTCCATGTCAGAGAAATTTAGTATTAGTGTTGTTGTCAACAAATCTTTGAGCCTCTGAAATTCTTCTATGCATTTCTCAGTCCAAATGAATTTCGTGTTCTTATTTTGAAATTTCGTAATCAGATCTTTTATCTTAGAAAAAATCTTGACAAACTGTCGATAGTATCCTACTAAACCCATGAAGCTACACACTTCAGGGACATTCATCAATGCAGGCCATTCCATAATAGCCTCAACCTTTGTTGGATCCATGATGATACCTTCATCGGAGATGACATGTCCTAATTAATGAATCCACGATTGATAAAACGAGCATTTTGACAATTTCCCATACAATTGTTCTCGCGTCAACACTGTAGTACTAGGAACAAGTGCACGTCATGCTCCTCCATCGTCTGAGAGTAAATCAAAATATCATTAATGAATACTTGGATGAACTTGTCCAAGTATTCATGGAACACCCCATTCATCAAACTCATAAATACCCCTAGGGCATTCGTTAGTCCAAATGGTAAAAAAATATACCTGTAATGTCCAAACCTCATCTTAAAGAAGGTCTTAAGGATGTCATCCTCCTTGATCCATAACTCATGATACCTTGATCTCAAGTCGATCTTTCAAAACACTATTACAACTTTCATCTGATCAAACATATTATCAATCCTTGGCAACGGATATTGATTCTTGATCGTTTCCTTGTTCAATTGACGATAGTNTTATCAAGTATAGATAAAACAACCCTTTTACCCTTTTTCTGTTTTAATTAAAAATTAATTTAGCAAGTGTAGATAAAAACAACCATTTACCCTCATTTCTTTTTAACTAAAAATTAAATTGGCAAAAGTAGATAAAAACAACCATTACCCCTTTTTTTTAAATTTAATCCTCCATTATAATTTTAACTTTAATAAATGAGTTTGAATTTCTTACACCCCCTTCTTGTTACATGTTTATTTATTAATTTTGTTTTGACCACATGTTCTACGTAGTCCCAGGTTTTAATTTCTCTAGGGTGGGTGACAGTTCTTAAGGGAAAAATTAGTCATTAAAATTAACTTATAACATCATTCATTTTAAGGCTGACTAGGTTTATTCACTTACTATTTAAAATCACGATGTTCCCTTCAAGACGCACTATGTCCTCCAAGGGTGCCACTTGCCTATTTCTGTTTTCCTTGCATGGCATTCTCTTCAGGATGCACTATGTGCTCCAAGGGTGCCACTATCTTATTTCCATTTTCCTTGTGTCGCGTGCCCTTGAATGTGCACTACGTGCTCCAAGGGTTAAACTCGCCTATTTATGTTTTCCTTGCGCTATGTACTCCAAGGGTGCCGCTCACCTCTTTTCGTATTCCTTGCGTGGCATGCCCTTCAAGACACACTACGTGCTCCAATGGTGCCACTCGCCTCTTGACTGAATTTGGTAGATGTCAAACCCTTGGATTCAATACTCTACCAGGTGATCTTGTGGGAAACTAAGGGCCTCTAAGGAATAAGGCCCCCACCTTATTATGTTCTCTTTAGAATCATCATGAAATAATATCAAAGTATTCACTCATGTCATCGTGGGTCTTCTTGAACTAGGTAATCATTAACCTATAGTTTGAGCCATGACGCGAGTGCTAGTAGGTTGTGGAAGTTTATTGCCACACCTCTCCCTCAATGTCTTTGGTTGTTCTGCGTGACCCCTCTACTCCACATGTGAGTCTGGTCGGGAAACTATTGTCAGCCTACATCCATCAATGAATCATTTCAACAATAATAATCAATCATCATAACATATAATCATATGTACATATGTCATATCGACAAGATTCAAACCCAATAGTCAAATCCTTGACTCGATCCGGAGTCCAAGGGGTTTCATCGATGCCTCTGCATATTCGAGGTCCAAAGTCCTACACACTCAGGAGAACTCAGTCAATATCACATGTCGATGTAAATACAACCAAATAACATATCATAAAATCCATAATATCTCATAATCATAATCAAAATGACCAATAGATATAATAACCCGGATCACTTTCAAGCAAGTGTCCTCAAATAATAAGTTCTCTCAGTGTGCACAAGATCGGGATGTTACATACACCCCCTCTTGGTTTAAACTTAGTCCCAAAGTTTCACAGTATATAAGTGATGAGATAAAGTGTATCACAATATCATAAGTCTATCTATCAAACAAACATGGAAACTCTTGGTGCATATCATATGCATCCTCCTAGGTCGTCAAGTGTGGACTTTAGTTGTCCCAATGGACCTTCACACAATCTATTGTTTGATATCGTAACTTTTGAATGAGATGGTGCAGGATGCATATTGGCTTTGTAGTGAAAGCATCCTCATCTGATACTCGCAAGGTAATCATGTCGATAGCATGTGTAGGATCACTAACGTAATGTCTCAAAAAAGATATGTAGAAAACATCATGCATACGCCTCAAAGAATCAAGAAAGGCTAGATGTTAGGCCATGGGCCCCTTCCTTTCCACAAACTCGAAGGGTCCCATGAACCTAGGAGATATTTTAGCACCCTTTCCAAACTTGATTGAACTCTTATGCAGTTTCACCCACAAGAAGACTCAATCGCCAACTTTCTAACTACGGTTGACATGGTACGCATTGGCATAACTCTTTTGTTGATCCTACGCTTCCTTAATCTTTTGTATTATTGTTTTCATTTGATATTCAATTTATTGGATCGCTTCTAGTCCCAACAAGACCTTATCCTCAAGTTGATCCCAACTCAAAGGCGTCTAACACGATCGCTCATAAAGAAAATCGAAAGGCACCATCTCAGTGGTTCTTTGATAACTGTTGTTATAAGAAAATTCTACTACTAGTGGAAAGAATTATTCCCAATGCTTTTGTTGGTCCATCGCGTACATATGCAACATGTCCTCCAAGATTTGTCTTGGTCTTTCGGTCTTCCCCTCTATCTTTGGGTGATATGACATACTAAAGTTAAGTTGGGTTCCCAAGGTCACTTGGAAACTAGTCCAAAATCATCCTATAAACATCGATACTCTATCGGATATAATCCTTTTAGGCACGCCATGAAGCCTCACAATCTTGCTGATGAAAACTCTAGCTATGTCGGGTGCCTCATACATCATATGCACTGAAATAAAATGAACACTCTTCGTCAGAGTGTCGACTACCCTAAAAATCGAGTCGTGTCTCCTTACCGTAGTAATCCTGTCGGATGTCTATGTTTAGCCTTAACCTGCTGAAATTGTAGAAATCTTCCCACGTAGTTGAGTATGTCTACCTTCATTCCTTTCCAAAAGAATAAGAGTTTAGGATATTCCCTCATCTTCATGACTCCTGGGTCAGCCATGTACACTACTCTATGAGCCTCGTTTAGGATCAAACTCCTGAACTTGTCGTTGAGCAGTACATAAATTCAACTTTTAAATCTCAAAAATCCATTGTTGTCCATAGTGAATCCTTCAAATTTTGGTACCATCATTTTGTTTTGTCCGATAAAATCCTTGACCTCTTTGTAATAGTTATCATCATGCTATAAATTTAAAATCCTTTCACGTAGATTCATCTGAAGAGGCATCACCTAAAATATGTGTGGCCTCCGAATCAACACATCCTCCACTTTTTTCACTATTCCTTTTATGTAATTAATCATGAAATTGCACTCACTAAGAAATTTTGACCAACGTCATTGTCGCAAATTCAAGTCACTTTGA
Organism: Picea glauca; assembly: GCA_000966675.3. NCBI lineage: Eukaryota > Viridiplantae > Streptophyta > Pinopsida > Pinales > Pinaceae > Picea > Picea glauca. The sequence continues at coordinate 21,552 of JZKD02S2188027.1, forward strand.
GTAAAGATGTCTTGCAGTCCACCATGGTCTATGTTTAGTTCAAATTTCTGTCTAATAAGGTAGTGTCTCAAAACTCTCAAGGCATATACAATGGTTAACAAATCCCAGTCATGCATTGCATAGTTCTCCTCATGCCTTCTCAAGTTTCTGAAGATGTAAGCGATCACTCGACCGTCTTTCATCAAGACTCTTCTTAAGCCTTCCTTAGATGTATCAGTGCATACCAAGAAGTTTGTGTCCATGTCAGAGAAATTTAGTATTAGTGTTGTTGTCAACAAATCTTTGAGCCTCTGAAATTCTTCTATGCATTTCTCAGTCCAAATGAATTTCGTGTTCTTATTTTGAAATTTCGTAATCAGATCTTTTATCTTAGAAAAAATCTTGACAAACTGTCGATAGTATCCTACTAAACCCATGAAGCTACACACTTCAGGGACATTCATCAATGCAGGCCATTCCATAATAGCCTCAACCTTTGTTGGATCCATGATGATACCTTCATCGGAGATGACATGTCCTAATTAATGAATCCACGATTGATAAAACGAGCATTTTGACAATTTCCCATACAATTGTTCTCGCGTCAACACTGTAGTACTAGGAACAAGTGCACGTCATGCTCCTCCATCGTCTGAGAGTAAATCAAAATATCATTAATGAATACTTGGATGAACTTGTCCAAGTATTCATGGAACACCCCATTCATCAAACTCATAAATACCCCTAGGGCATTCGTTAGTCCAAATGGTAAAAAAATATACCTGTAATGTCCAAACCTCATCTTAAAGAAGGTCTTAAGGATGTCATCCTCCTTGATCCATAACTCATGATACCTTGATCTCAAGTCGATCTTTCAAAACACTATTACAACTTTCATCTGATCAAACATATTATCAATCCTTGGCAACGGATATTGATTCTTGATCGTTTCCTTGTTCAATTGACGATAGTCAATGTAGAGTCTCCATGACCCAACCTTGTTTTGTATGAAAATATTAGGCGCACCCCATGGTGACACACTTGTACGTATAAGTCCTAGATCTAGAAACTCCTTCAATTGCATTTTTAAATCCTGTAACTCCGGGTTCAACATCCGATAAGGCGTTCTTTCTATTGGTTAAGTCCCCAGTTTTAGCTCTATGGTCAATTCTAATTCCCTCTCTGATGACATCTCAGGTAACTCCTCAAGGAAGACATCCGCAAACTCTCTAACCATCAGAAGGTGTTCTAGACCTTCCACTCCTCCCTTCTTGTTTAACGCAAGGATCACACAAATCTTACATCCCTTGCACATGCTCTTTCATAGCTTCAAGGAAGAGATGAACCTCAGGGAAAATCCATGTTTCCAACCTACAATCATGTGTCTTTGTCCCTAATCATTGATCAAGCTTAATCATTTTGTCTTATAGTCGAGTATTGCTTCATGCGATTCCAACCAGTCTATACCGATCACAACGTCATATGATCCTAATATCGTGACGTACAGGTTGGCCCTAGTGACAAACTCTCCCAGCTTAAGGCTACAACCTATAACCTTCTCTCCAACCTTGTGTTTGGCTCCCAAATCCATTTATACAAAGATAAAATCATCATGTTCGACTGCTTTTACCTTAATTTGTTTTAGCACTTTCCCATAAATGAAACTCTCTGTAGCACCTGGATGTATCAAAATTCCAAGGGTCCGATCAATGATGGTACCTGATGTCTCGAGCACAGTCAATTGGTGCCCTTCCTATCGGTTATTCACCGCTACATGAATCCGATGGGCCTTGCCTAAATCTCCCATGGTAGTGGGTCCAACTGATCTAGATGCTCTAGTCCTCTCCACTGGGCAGTCACGTTGGTAATGTGACTCCGCACATTTCCAATGCCCTTTCTTCAATCCAGTACTCTTGGTGCCCGAAGTAGAAGTCGATGGCCCATTGGCCTCAAACGCTGGTCTGTTCTATTGAACAAGCGTAAACTATTGTTGTTGTTGGTTCTGTGGTCCTCGGTAAGGAGTCTGCTGCTAAGACATTGGTCATCGAGGTGTAATAAAAGTGGATCCTCTCTCAAAGCCATGATATCCTGGTGAGTTTCTAGCTGGTGTCTGATATTTCTACGCACTAGATGACCCCTTCCATGCTGGTCTCACTAGAGTCCTCCTATGAACCCCGCTGATAAGCTCCTCCTCTGCTATGAGGGCCTTCTAGACATCATCATGCAAGGTCTAAGGAATCAAAATTTTAACCTTTGGACGAATTTTGACATTCAGCCCAAACAAGAACCTATTGGCCCTAAGTTTCTCGATATTCAAGTGTGGAGCATACAGAAGAAACTCCATAAAATGGACCTCCTACGCAGGCACTGTATAACCACATTGTCGCATGGCATTGAGCTCGTTGAGATAATTCTCAATGAATTCCTCTAATAGATACATATCTCAGAACCATTCCTCGAACAATTTCCATGACATGTCTTTGATGGCCATGTTCAATTGTGGCAGGCGTGTCGTCCACCATATAAGATCGCTCCCTTTCAGTTGAAATACTGCCATGCAGACCTTCATGTTAGAGGTATAGTCGCAAAGTACAAAGCACATCACCATATTATCCAACCATGCCTTGGTGGATACGTCGTCTGGGGCACCAAACAACTTAGGAAATTTGACTTTCTCAAGTTCACGGTGAATGCTACCAGTATCAACCGGAGTGCGCAGTGGACCCTTAGGGGGTGTCAACACCCTAGCCTCATCTCTATCCAAACGACTGATCAGTGCCTTAGACATTCACTGAAAATACCTCATCATCACAACCACATCACCCACAACTATTTGTTCCTACCCAGCAACCTATTCATCTCCCTGGGGGTTAGACCCCTCAGACATGGATTCTACTAGGGGCATCATGCCTCCTCCCCTAGCACCTTGTCATTTTCCTCTGCGAAGTATTCTAACCATGATTACCTACACGAATACAAATTAAATTAATTAGCAACCTTATAATCAAAAATCAAATCAACGAAAGCCGCAGTGATTCCATGTCGTGGGTCGAACCCGCTTTGATACCATATGTAATGAACCCAATTGTTACAACTACAAGCGATACAAAGAAAGTGATTTTTTTTTGTTTTGTTTAAGTAGGAAGTCAATCAAAAACAATAATCAATCAACACCACTTGACGACGAACACAACTTATGCATTCAGGCAACACACAACAACGACTCAGCATACTAGCATATTAGGAAACTGGATGAAACATGTGATAGACAATAGATAGATAAAAGTGACTACCTAACCGACATAAGGAAGACAATGCCTACAAGTTAAAGGACAATATCAAAAAACTTGACACAATGGCTTTGACGACCAGTAACTAAAGACCTCAATGGCATGGAAAACCAAATGCATTGAGGCATTACAGAACCAAGTACCAACATCAATTACAATGAACAAACTCCCACATTAGGAAGAACAAGACTTCGCCCATATTATCATCCACGTCTATCCATCAGGTCGTGCAATGATCGCCTCATCAAGAATCATGTGGTCACAAGGAGATAGGCGTCACAGTAACCGTGGTGCAACATAACATATCTATACCTTTAACCCACGCTAAATCTCTTGCACTAGGAGGCCAAATCATTTGTCAATAAATACACAAAGACTACACCCAAGCACCCAAGAAACAAGTTGACAAGACGCAAGGTGACATCACTCAAATTAAATTGCACAACTAATCGAAGGATTTCTTGTTTTCTTATGAGGCCCCTTTTTAGGAATCTCCCACACTGTAAAACAAAATAATTGAATGATATCTAGAAATGCATGTGCACGGATATTATATTTTAACTCTCCATATGGTAGAATTTTATGTGAAAGCTAGCTTACTCATATGTGATACAATAAATTAGCACTTACATTTGTTGTGCCAAATTAGTGTTTACCATCATAAACAAAGTAAAATATTATATTAAGAACATGAATTCAAGGGGTTTTCTTTTTGGATTAAAGAGAACTTCCACCTCATCTTATCAGTCAGTTTAAAATTTTTGTCCAAAATCATTATTCTATCTAACCACAATATCTTAAGTAACAATATCGTTGTCTAACGACAATATGCCAACTAACAACAATATGCTAACTAGCAATGTGCTAAGTAACATTGCTAACTAACAACAATATGAAAACTAACAATTGATATCTAACAATATCGTATCAACGATAAATTCGTTGTCTAAATAACAAATAAATTCATTGTCAGACAATGAATAGCTACCTATTAATAAATCCATGTCTAACATAATAGCCTTGTCTATTAATATTGTTGTCAACAATTATTAATGCTATCCATTATTAAATGATGTCGAGAGATGACAACTTTGTCTAACTCATATCGTTGTATATCAAGGATTTCTTGCCTAACAAATTTATATTATTATCCATTAATAATGATTCACTGTCAAAAATATTATATTATAATTAACGATGAATCATTGTTTAGCAATATTATATTGTTATCCATTAATAACGTCCATCCGGATGGATATTGTTGTCCAATAATAATAATTATGTCCATTAATGTTCACTATCAGTCCATGCCAATGCCACTCTATTCAAATGCCAATCCAATTCAATCGCTATTCAATATGTTGTGAACTTGTTATTCACATACTAAAAATTGTTGTCTAAATATAATCGCTCTCTAACAAGAGTTATTTTATTTTGGATACATCCTTGCCACATAAATAATGTAAATAAGTAGTTTTCTAAATAATCATTGTCATAAATATAATCGCTCTCTAAGAAGAGTTACTATATTTTGGATATATCGTTGTCATATAAATATTGTAAATACGTAGTTGTATATTAGATAAAACGCTATGTGAAAGTTCGGTAAATCACCCCAAAATCATGGAGTGAATGTTGTGTAGGGTTGGGTAAATGAATTAGAAAAACACAGACATAAATAAATTCATAGCTATATTTAAATTCGTAGCCATATTAATAAAATAAATGCAGATATGCTCATTCAATGCAGAGATTAACCATTCTGGGATTGATCATTCAAATCACCCGGTATATACAATTAAATTGCATGGTATATACAAATGGTATATACAAAATTGCATGGTAAATAATCAATGGTATATACAAGGTCGCATGGTAAACAACAATGCTATATACAAAATCGCCTGGTAAATAACAATGGTTCATACAAAATCACATGGTAAACAACATTAGTATAAGCAAGAAATAAATCGATGTCAAAAATATATACAATATACACAACATCAATTATAACGTAGTCACCCATAGTCAAACATTTGTTGTCTATCCTATGTTAGATAAAAATGCAGTGACAAGTTTGCTTACTTGCTGAGATGAATTGAAATCACATAGTTAATTTCTAGGTTTGTTTAAGTGCAGGCATAAATGGAACGTGGAGGTAAGTTGATGCAGATATAAATTAAATACAGAGACTAATCACCACAAGAACACTCAGAGATAATCAATCACAAGAAAATGAAGAAGTAATCAATCACAAGAAGGTGCAAGGATCAGGGATTAATCATAAGAGAAAAAGGCAGAGATAAGTAAGTGCTAGATAACTAGGAAAAATTTATCCTTCACTTATTATCCATGCATAGGAAAGCAGGGCATTTGAATCAATAAGTCTTTAAACACCAGTGTGACGACCATTGATTCAGCTCCTAGTTGAATACTCAGACACAGACTAATAACTTAAGGGATAATTTACAAAAGATAAAAACCCAATTTTCTTCGTATTAATCAATAAAAGAAAACGCAGAAAATTCCTTGCAATCAGAGGTTGGGTTTTCCATGGGAAATCAATTCAAAATACACCGAGCATAAGTCTAAGATGACTTTGATTTCTCTGATCAAAACGTTGGGATCGTCAAGACAAATTGCAGAAAGATAAAATGAAATCTCTGGAGCGTGTTACGTTGATTAAACATAAACTTTAACATAGTAGAAGTAAATTACTGAAAGCGCGGGAAAATACTTAAAATACCATTCAATACAATTGTACACATATGTATCGTAGCCAAATGTGAAAGCTCTGAGTCATTGTCCCATGCGTGCTCCATCCAGCTCTAGCTTGTCGACCGATGTGACCTCACTGGTACCTCCCAACCAAATCTAGCGGTACTCTTCTTCCCCCCGAGCCCCCCGAGTTGCAAAGCATCCATGCACATAATACCAGAGAATGCTAGCACCTAGCTCATCTTGCAAGGTCGAGCTACCACTCATTACCTGAGATGGGTATTCCAACTCCCACAAGAGAAAGTTCAGTCAAGATAAATTTCAGCAGCATAACATTATGCAAAACGATCATATCCATACTCCTCCTCCTCCATCCTTTTTATAGAGATTTTAATTAATTACTTTCCCAAATTATCATTAAATTCCTTTTCCATTTAATTAATTTTGAAAATTACCCGAGTTGGGTATCCCAACTCCCACAAGAGAAAGGTCAGTCAAGATAAATTTCAGCAGCATAACATTATGCAAAACGATCATATCCATACTCCTCCTCCTCCATCCTTTTTATAGATATTTTAAGTAATTACTTTCCCAAATTATCATTAAATTCCTTTTCCATTTAATTAATTTTGAAAAGCCTCTCTCAGACACATGTTTCTCGATCCCCTAGTTGCACCAGAAAATCAATTGTATTAATTAATTTATTATTCCTATTTCCCTCACCCACCTAAAGCATTCCTAAAAAGGCTCGTCGGTGTCCCAAAATTCCCTTACACTTTTGAAATGACTTACACCTTACTTAATTCCTAGTTGAGTTCATAATTAGAAAGTTCCAAAGGCAACATTCTTTACTAAGTTAGACATTCATATTTTTACTTATGTTTCCCATTTTCTTTAAGTTTCCCTTTTTATTTAAGTTTCCTATTTCTTTTAAGTTTCCCCCTTTTTTCTTTTTAACTAAAAAAACAATTTAGGAAGTGTAGATAAAACAACCCTTTTACCCTTTTCCATTTTAATTAAAAATTAATTTAGCAAGTGTAGATAAAAACAACCATTTACCCTCTTTTCATTTTAAGTTTTAACTAGAAATTAAATTAGAAAAAGTAGATAAAAACAACCATAACCCCTTTTTTTTAAATTTAATCCTCCATTATAATTTTGACTTTAATAAATGAGTTTGAATTTCTTACCCCCCTTCTTGTTACATGTTTATTTATTATTATTTTTTTTGACCACATGTTCTACTTACTCCTAGGTTTTAATTTCACTAGGCTAAGCGACAATTCTTAATGGAAAAATTAGTCATTAAACTTTACTTATCACATCATTGATTTTAAAAACGACTAGGTTTATTCACTTACTAGTTAAAATCATGACGTGCCATTTAGGACACACTACGTGCTTCAAGGGTGCCACTTGCCTCTTTCCATTTTCCTTGTGTGATGTTCCCTTCAAGACACACTACGTGCTCCAAGGGTGCCAATCGCATCTTTCGATTTTCCTTGTGCAACGCACCCTTCAAGACGCACTACATGCTCTGAGGGTGCCACTCACCTCTTTCATTTTTCCTTGCGCGACGTTCCCTTCAAGATGCACTACTTGCTCCAAGGGTGCCACTCACCTCTTGACTGAATTTGGTAGACACCAAACCCCTAGAGTCAATACTCCGCCAGGTGATCTTGTGGGATACTAAGGGCTTCTAAGGAATAAGACCCCCACCTTATTGCGTACCCCTTAGAATCATCGTGAAAAACTATCACAGTCTGCCCTCATGGAATCGTGGGTCTTCTCAAACTAGGTAATCGTTAACTTACAGTTCAAGCCACAACAAGAGTCCTAGTAGGTTGTGGCAGGGCTACTGCCACACCTCACCCTCAATGTTTCTGGTTTTCCT
>JZKD02S2188038.1:23703-37269 GCA_000966675.3 Picea glauca
AACATCACCGTCCATCGGTGTATCATCGATGAAGGGGCATCTACCTGCATCATGTCCAAAATAGTATGGCAGAAACTTGGTTCCCCGGACCTCTTACCCTCCGCCATCACATTGCAAGCTTATGACGGAAGACCATCATCCCCCAAAGGGATCTTCCAAAATTTCCTCATAGAACTCGGGGGCAAAACCATTCTCATTGACATTGAAGTTATCAACGCTCAACTCGATTACAATATCTTGTTTGGTTGTACCTACATGTATGCTATGAAGGCAGTGGCCTCTTCCATCTTTCGGACAATCATGTTCCCCCACAATGGAAAGATTGTGACCATTGACCAAGTCTCACATTACGAGCCTAACCCATCTGCCAATCTCGATAACATCCTTCCTCTAATTCACACTAACAAAGACGTATATCCACTCATCGATATGGGTCCTGGTATTTTCAAAGATCCATCCTTGTTAGGGACGTACCATGGAGCACCACCACTCCTTTCCCCTAGCCAAGTATGCGTCATTTCCTCTAACGAAAATCTCCAGGAGGATGCTCGTCGTCCTTGGGAGGCTTCAGTCATTCCCGACGTCTCAACAGTCGCAGCACCACTCCCACAGGAGCCTCCTATGCACTCGTCGATCCCTACGGTCCACAAATCCACACCCCCTCAAGGGCCTCATCCCATATGGGAGACAGTTCCCCGACCCCTCACTCAAATTCCCTTCTTTTACCCTCCACCCGGTATAGAAGATTTCCAGGTAGCAGAAATGCTCACACTACCCAATATGGTGTTAGAAATCCTAGTGTGGTACTTACATACACCTAAGATGGTCCCTCGCCCATAGGAAGGACTCCCCGTGACGATTCCTATCATCACTCCCACTACCCCCATACTCCCTACCCCCCCTGCTACCGTCGGGGGTAGGCGACAGAAGAAGGAGCCCACAGCTCCACTTCCTCCGCGCATCCCACCACCTTGTGCCTTGTGTGACAAAGAGGGTCACCAAACCAACAACTGCCCATCACTACCGGAATTATGGAATTTGATTCCCCCCAATCCAACCCCCACACCACCCATTACTACTGCTACCACTCAACCTTCCAGTAGTAAAGGGTTGAGGACCAAATTCACATGTGCCATCTGTTCTAAGTATGGCCACTACACCCATCATTGTCCGACACTACCACATTTCCAGCAGGCATTAGCTATCATATGCTAGGACTTTCAGAACCACCCATGCCCTGCCACGTCCTCCACAACAAATATCACCGACATTTGCTATTTCACCACTTCAGTCAATGAACGCATGAGGTGCCCCTGCTCTCTTTGTGATTCATTATCACATTTTACATTCTAGTGTCCTATAATCCTCGCATATAGGCAACGTCGATTGGCCCTGCATCACCAACCCCAGCAGCGGTAATTGACCTTACGTCATCACTCGAGGCTCTTCATGTCATTTCTACAGAACCCGAGGCACTCCCAATACCTTCTTGGTTCTTAGATAGCACATCTGAGGACTTACCCCGTAACCCTCCCAACTCTCCTGCTCATTCCCCTGCGGAGATTACCCATCCAACCACCATGGGTACCCCTCAGTACTTCAACATATGGTTCATGACGAGCAAACCCTCACCATCTGCTCGCACCTCTCCCCTTGCTCCACCAACAGGGGGCAATCACACTAGAGCTGAGATCACTCCTCACGATCCATTATATTCTCATCATTTTCAATGTGACAAAGACATATTAGAAGAGCTACAATGCCAAGACTCTCCCTGGGATGCACTACATCACCATGCTCTCTTCCTTCCGCAGGAAGCCCACATGCCTCCTAGCCACAACTCTATTTACGCGGTCGAAACCAAAGACTTTATCCCATCAGGGCCTATCGATTGGTTCAACAATCCTATTCCTGCACCCAACACTTTTGAAGAAGGCAATCTAGCTAACATTTCCCCCACCATCAAAATCAACATTTCCATTAAAGAAGGCATAGTCGAAGAAATCATCATTGGAGCCACTTGTACTCCACAGGAAATCGCTGCCTACAAAGCCCTCTTCCAGGAATTTAGGGATATCTTCGCCTGGTCATACATGGAGATGCCTGGCCTCGACCCCTCTATCGTTGAACATCGCATCGACACCTGGCCCGACATCACACCAGTTCACCAAAAACAACGACCGCTACACCCATCCAAGGCCGCAACTATCAAAGCCGAGATTGACAAATTGCATACGGCAGGATTCATTTACCCCATCGCTTACACTTCATGGGTTTCCAACCCTGTACCCGTCGACAAAAAACAAGGCACCATTCGCATTTGCACCAACTTTTGTGATCTCAATAACGCATGTCCCAAGGACAACTTCCCAACGCCTTTCATCGATCAGATTATCGACGACTGCACCGGCCATGAGGCTCTTTCCTTTATGGATGGACTCTCTGGCTATAACCAAATTCAAATTCACCCAGCCGATCAATATAAAACCGCATTCATTACCCCGTGGGGTACATTTGCATATCGTGTCATGCCCTTCGGCCTCAAAAACACTGGCGCAACTTTCCAGCAGACCATGACATACATCTTTCATGATCTGGCTACAATCATCCTCACCTACTTAGACGACCTCACCGCTCACTCTAAGAAATGCACCCAACACCTCGATGATTTACGAATCATCTTTCAACGGTGTCGTCAGTACAACATCCGCTTGAACCCTCTCAAGTGTGTGTTCTATGTCACCGTAGGGCGCCTCCTCGGTTTTATCATTTCTCACAGCGGTATTACCGTAGACCCCCTTAAAGTCAAAGCTATCACCAAAATTCCACCCTTTCGGAATTTACGACAACTGCAGAGTCTACAAGGCAAAGCTAACTTTCTGCATCGCTTTGTTCCTGATTATGCCATTCGGGCACATGGTTTCCTTCGCTTACTACGTCACGACATCCCTTTTCAATGGGATGACTATGCCCAACAATCATTTGACGACCTTAAATTAGCGCTTTCAAATGCACCTTTAATCAGTGCACCTAACTATAATCGTGACTACATTCTCTACGTATCAGCATCAGCTGTATCAGTAGCCGGCGTCCTCGTCCAGCTCGGAGATGACAATCGTGAACACGTCATTTACTATGTTAGTAAGAACCTCTCAGGACCACCCTTGAAGTACAAACATGAAGAGAAACTTGCTCTTGCAGTTGTCCTTGCCGTACAGAAACTGCGCCATTACATTCTGCTTCGCACCACCAAGGTCATCACAGATTCCAACCCTATGCAATACTTGCTCAGCCATCGCCAAGTTAACGACAAATTCGCTCGATGGATTGTTATCCTTCAGGAATACAACCTTGAGTTCTCAACACCAAAGAGTAAGAAGGCCCTCGTTCTCTCCGAACTCGTCACGGCCCTTCCCTCTGACACACCTAGCACCCCTGTCAATATTGACTTTCCTGACGAACATCTCTTTTACATCGCTTCTGATGATCCTTGGTATGGTGACCTTCTCGTCTACCTACGAACTCAAAAGTTTGGAAATCACCTATCATGAGATGATCGTCGGTGCATTCGCCATCAAGCACCCCGCTATCTCCTCATCGGCGACATCCTATATCGGCGGGTTGTCGACACCATTCTTCATCGTTGCTTGACTATTGACGAGGACGATAGAGTCTTAAATGACTGCCACAGCAGCGCCTGTGGGGGCCATCTTTCGGGCATCGCCACGGCTCAAAAGATTATCCGGACCGGTTACTTTTGGCCTACCCTGTTTCATGATTGCAGTCATGCCGTGAAACGATGTGTGCAATGTCAGCTCTATGCCAACAAAGCCTGCGCTCCCACTGCTCTTCTTCACCCGGTCATCACTGCAGGCCCCTTTTGTAAATGGGGCATTGACTTTATGACTTGTAATCCCCCCTCCAGCAATGGTCATAAATAAATTGTTGTCGCTATCGATTACTTCACCAAATGGGCTGAAGCTATGCCCACCTTCAACAACACCGCTGACATAGCAGCGCATTTTTTCTTTAACCACGTCATATCCCGGTTCGGAGTACCACTCCAACTCATTTCCAATCATGGGAAACATTTTGAGAATGATATTTTCATCGAACTCTCATCTCGGTTAGGCTTCTCTCACGAGTTCACCTCACCATACTACCCTCAGTCAAACGAACAGGTCGAGGCAGTCAACAAAGTCCTCAAGACCATGTTACAACGCACGGTTAATAAACATAAAACCAATTGGCATCATATGTTATTTTCTGCACTATGGGCTTACTGAACGGTAGTAAAGACCGCTACGGGTTTTACGCCAATTTATTTAGTCCATGGGGTAAGGGCAACTCTTCCCATCGAGTGCGAAATTCCCACCCTTCACACCGCAATTGAGCTTTTACCTGACACTGCTCCTATGGAGCAGCTCTTGCTGAACTTGGAGTCTCTGGATGAAGACCGTCGATCCTCATTACAGAACAACGAGGTAGCTAAAAAATGATCCAAGGCTACCTTTGATCACCATGTCAACCTTTGGTCATTCCGCGAAGGCGACCTCGTCTTGGCCTATGATATCGCCCATGATACCTTTGGCCATGGAAAATTCGAATCACTTTGGCATGGCCCTTACATCATCCAACATTGCCTCACCAAAGGCGCATACATCCTGGCCTCCCCCGAAGGCCTCTCGCTCAAAGAACCTGTCAATGGGTTATACCTCAAGAAATTTTATGCTTAAACGTAGTCAGGCTACTTTAGGTTATTTTTTTTTTTCTCTAAGCATTTTTAATCTTTTTTCTCTCTCATCTAAACTATCCTTTGTGTTGTTGACAGATGTCTCCTCCACCAGCTTACCACATTGGTTACGTCGACGGCGCCAGCCGTTGGACACAAAATCTTGCTTCGGCTTCTTGGGCTCTCTACACCCCTTCACATGAAATGCTACATTCCAGCGGCTTTTGTTTAGGACCAGCAACCAATAACCAAGCCGAATACACTACTGTCATTGGCCTCCTGACCGACGCCCAGCATCATCATATTCGTCACCTTAGCGTTTTCCTCGACTCCCAACTCGTCGTTCTTTAGCTCAACAATGTGTACCGTGTACGCGATCCGTGCCTCTTTCGCAAATACCTGCAGGTTAGATTATTATCTAGACATTTTGATTTCATTACATTTACACATATTCCAAGATAATTGAATCAAACAACAGATGAAATAGCTAACATGGTGTTAGAATGGCATATATCACATCAAGCTACACATACCTAAACATCTCATATGTCCTGTCACAGCATATAGATAAAATAGACATCATCATCATCAACAAAACACACATGTAAACAACATTTAGATCACAAAAGGTGTATAATCATATATATATCAAGGCCTCCCCAGCCATTCGAATGTTTACATACAAAAATACATATGCCCGCAGGCCCGTGCCATGTCTCGGTCCAAAAAATGGCTCACCAGCCTATATAATAAAAAAAGGTCTACAATATACATCAGGGTGCCTCTATCACACCCCCTGTTGCTCCTCCCTCAAGAGGAGGTGGTGGCCCACCCCCACCAGCCCCAGGCGGTGGTGGTGGAACATCCGCAGGACCCCCTTGCCCAGGCGGCAGACATCCGCTAGTCATCGCGGCGAGCACTGCTGCTTGTTGCACTAGGCCCCGCCATGGTGGCGGTAACCCTATGCATTGTTCTAGAAACCCCTCGTCCTGGATACGGATCCACATGCCCTCAGTCACGTCCTGCAACACTGTCTCAAAACAGTGGTGTATATCATCCAAATCTACTCCGGCTGTCGTCGGAGGAGCGTGTGATGGCCCCGCACCAGGGTCATCAAATCGGTGCCTCCTTGTCAGTCTCTCGGGCTCTACAGGTGCCCCCGTAGCCTCATCTCGTCACCGCCTTCCTCCATGTGGAGGTCTCTCCGGCTCTCGCTGAACCGACGCTCTATAGAACTCCACCTAATGCCCGCGAGGTGCCAAATCTACACATGCACAAAACAAGCAACAGTCGATCATACCAGTATCTCTATCACATATATATGCACTGATATATCAAAACATAACATAAATCAAACCATACAAGTACACAACATACCTCGATGGTCGAACACCTCCCCAGGAGGCAACACCATGTCCGGGTCCCATCGGAAGTCAACCCCAGCATAGGGGTACTGAAGCATGACCTACGACATCTGTCACCATATCTGCGCCACCTGCGCAGTAAAGTAGTGCCCGCTTTCGCCACCACCGTGGTGAACCAAAACTGATGACCACCGCCTCAAGCGCGACTCTCGTGCCCTTGGTGCCTCTAGTAGCACCCTCGGGCGCAACATCGACACCCTCTCCAAGAAATAGGCCACCAAGATGGAGCCAAACGCAAACTCTCCGGTACCTATCGACTGACATCGGTCCAGCTGCGCGATCATCTGTGCGTGAAGGGTCAAACCCCAAGAGAACCGCTCACGGCTCACCACCACCCTCTCCATCACCAGCAGCTTGCCACCACTGATCCGGTGGGTCACCCCATACACCCGAACAATCATCGCTGCTATGCAACGATGCAACAGGGCATCCAACCCACTGATACTCACTACACTCCCAACCATGTAGTTCTCACCTAAACAATATCATCGGGCGACATCAGCCAAGTGAGTATCCCTCGGCAGCACAGGCTCTGCCGGCAACGGTGTTCCCCGGAAGGGGAGCCCAGTCAAGAAGTATATATCCTCCACCGTAGTGAAGGGGATCTGCTCTCCTCGCATGAGGAAGCAGTGCTGATCTAGGCTCCACATCTGGAGCAAGAACTGAAGTAGGTACTCCTATGCCCGTATCAACGGGCACTCAAAAAACTTTAGCAACCCACTGGTTGCTAAATCCGCTCGTACTGCAGGCCCTGCATTGGCCACAGCGTCTCGTAACTGTGACCAGTCTCGCTCACGCCACCGCACATCCATGGTCACTGCTAACCACCTGCACACAACACAGAGTCCTATATTAGCTTATACAAACATCCAGTGCATCAAAAGGCTCATTTTTTACCCTTAAAAACTTGCCTCAAAGGCACGGTTTTACCACCCACAGGCGCGCACACATGCGCACCTATTCACGATACAGGCGCGCACGTATGCACGCCTATTTTTCCCACAGGCGCGCTCGTGAGCGCGCCTGTTCACAATATAGGCGCGCTCAAGGGCGCGCCTGTCAAACTCACAGGC
The DNA here is from genome assembly GCA_000966675.3 of Picea glauca. Lineage (NCBI taxonomy): Eukaryota > Viridiplantae > Streptophyta > Pinopsida > Pinales > Pinaceae > Picea > Picea glauca. The sequence continues at coordinate 30,933 of JZKD02S2188038.1, forward strand.
GCGCTCGGGAGCGCACCTGTTCACCCCACAGGCGCGCATTAGTGCACGCCTGTCCACCTCACAGGCGCGCCCCTAGGGCGAGCCTTAATTTCCACCTCACGCGCACCACTGCATGCTTATTCAGTGGACAGGCGCGCACGTATGCGCGCCTTCCACTGAATCGCCCGCGCACGCGGGCTCACCTCCTAGGAAAATTCCCCTTAAACCTCTTGTACGCCCCCCCGTACCTACCCTACCCAAAAATTAGAAATTTATTTCTATGCAGGATGATCATACCACTAACCTGAGACTCGCACACCGTCGATCGGATCCCTCATGCTCCTGGAATCACTCAATCTCCTCTGAATTTGCTCGTCCACTCACTATAGGAGTAGGTACAAATGAGGTGGCAATATGGGCCCTACAGCGATATATAGGTCTTTTGCCAAACTTCCACTCACCATTCCGGGAGCCCACGGCGTCCATTTTTCAAACCGTCTTCAGCCACGGGATCAACGTCCCGCCACCTACATCACAGCCGTCTCTGGGCCACTTTTCATCCTGAGCCCCCGGGGCACCTTTTTCTCATATCATGGCCAGGTATGCACGCGCATTGTCACATTTATCTCATACATGTTCATGTTTTTTGTTCTCTTCAGATATTGTTCACTTTGGGTATTTGGTTGTTCTATGTGCAGGTACTTGATCATACTCTCTCCACATCATTCCTTCAGGTATATACTCAGCACTGGCATGTAGTCTCTCCCGTTGTATTGCATTTACATTTTCAGTCACACCCTCTGATTTTGGCCTTTAGGATACCCATTTCCGGCTCTGCAATACTTACACCTCCATTTGCATTTTTGGTACTGGTACCCGGTAGTTGTTTCTTACCCACATGAGTTGTCTCATTCATAGCACATTTTTTTACTTTTAACACTCATGTTGTTCTTCATCACCCTTTAGGGATGGGAGTCTCGGCAGTCTTTCATCATGTTGCGAATCGACCACATACTTCTTCTCCTCATTTTTGTTAGCTTCCCATATGGACTCCCAGATCATCGCTTTATGGTTATATTCTTTTTTACCTGCACCTCCGCAGGATCATGAACCCACCATTTCATCCACCATCAGTTTTCCCATCTACGAACCTATCTCCATTTCACCTACCTCATACAGAAACTCGCCAATGGGGCCCCCACCCTTCATCGATTTTCCAAGAAATTTCTGCCCTCCCTGGGGCACTCATTTCACACTGGGGCACCTGTTTCTGTATTTGTACATCTTTCCCAAATTTATTCATTATTTATTGTACAAACGCCTTTATTTTCAGTTATTTACTTTTGTCGTCACCGTTGGCGACCTGCTTTCCTTTTTGGCCACACGCAACCCATGTCACCCTTGGTTGGAGCATTACTTCTCATTTACCCTCGCCGGCATCGTCTATATCTTCAGAGTACTACCCAAGTCACTTACCATTTATCCTCTGACTTTGTTCACCTTGTCCCGCCTCTGGCACAACTTATCCTTGATCTTGTCGTCCCCCCTGACACTTGATCTTGTCACACGGTTGCGGCCACGCCTTATATCATACACCCTCCAACCAAGGGCAGTCTGGAGTCTTCCCACTTCTTGACTCTGCCCATGTACCTCTGCCACTTCCTCACCACAGTAGATTCCATGAAGCCCTTTTACTTCCAGGAGTCGCGTCCCCCTTTTTGTCGACATTAGCACAATTTTCTAGAAGGGCGACAGTATCTTGATTCTCATTTTTCATTCAATGATAGATCTCGGACGGCACAGGGGGAAACACCATTGCTCTCTGATGTCTTTGACCCACATAACATTCGACACCAACACTTTCTCATGTTGCGGTGGGTCTTACTTTGCGACTATTGCAGTTTTTTCTTATCAGTTGTCGAAGACCTCTGAACTTGGTAGGGCCATCAATGCCCACATCACCGTCGTTGTTTATTTCCGTGACCTTTACCTATGGTTCAGAGTATGTTCCTTTACAAAATTGTCTTCTGCCTTCATCATTCCGCCCCCGAGGGCGCTGCAGTTGTCTACACCAAGGTTTTTGTCATCTTTTTTCAGAGTTACATCATACGAGCATGGGGCATGCCCGCCTCGTTTGTACACAGTTGTATATTGTTACACACCATGTGGAAAGTCGGCTTCTACAGGTTCCTTTCTTTTCCAATGGACCGCTCTACACGGTCTCACTCTTGCTCTCCCTTACAACACCATTCTCAGTAAAAGAAACATTGATGAATTTCGGCTATACGTATGCTCCTAACCTCATCCATCAGGGGGCATCTGTTATCACTGAAATTTCGTCCTAGCCTATCCTATCCTAACCTATCATAGCCTATCCTAACCTATCCTAACCTATCCTAGCCTACTCTACGTAGACTAGCCTAATCTATCCTAACCTATCCTAACCTATCCTAGCCTATCCTAACTTGTACTAGCATAGCCTATCCTAACCTATCCTAGCCTATCCTAGCCTACTTTACCTAGACTAGCCTAGCCTGTCCTAACGTATCCTAGCCTATCCTAACCTATCATATCCTATCATAACCTATCCTAGCCTACTCTACCTAGACTAGCCTAGCCTATCCTAACCTATCATAACCTATCCTTGTCTATCCTAACCTATCCTAGCCTATCCTAAACTATCCTAACCTATCTTAGCCTTCTCTACCTAGCCTAGCCTAGCCTAGCCTAGCCTATCCTAGCTTATCCTAACCTATCCTAGCCTATCTTATCCTAGCCTATCCTATCCTATCCTAGCCTAACCTAGCCTATCATATCCTATCGTATCCTACCCTAGCCAATCCTAACCTATCCTAACCTATCCTAGCATACACTACCTAGAATACCCTACCCTAGCCTAGCCTGTCCTAACCTATCCTAGACTATCCCAACCCGTCCTAGCCTATTCTAGCCTATCATAACCTATCCAGGCCTACTCTACCTAGGCTAGGCTAGCGTAGCCTATCCTAACCTATCCTAGCCTATCCTACACTATCCTAATTTATACTAGCCTACTCTACCTAGACTAGCCTAGCCTATCCTAACCTATCCTAGCCTATCCTAACCTATCCTAGCCTACTCTACCTAGACTAGCCTAGTCTATCCTAACCTATCCTAGCCTATCCTAACCTAGCCTATCCTAGCCTATCCTAACTTATCCTAACCTATCCTAGCCTACTCTAAATAGACTAGCTTAGCCTATCCTATCCTAACCTATCCTACCCTATCCTAACCTATCCTAGCCTACTCTACCTAGACTAGCCTAGCCTATCCTATCCTATCCTAACCTATCCTAGCTTATCCTAACCTATCCTAACCTGGCCTATCCTAACCTATCCTAGCCTATCGCAACCTATCCTAGCCTACTCTGCCTAGACTAGCCTAGCCTATCCTAACCTATCCTAACCTATCCTAGCGTATCCTAACCTATCCTAGCCTATCCTATACTTATATATCCTAGCTTATCTTAACCTATCCAAGCCTACTCTACCTAGACTAACCTAGCCTATCCTAGCCTAGCCTATCCTAGCTGTGTCTATCCTAGCCTATCCTAGCCTATCCTAGCCTAGCCTAGCCTAGCCTATACTAGCCTATCCTAACCTATCCTAACCTATCCTAGACTACTCTACCTAGATAGGCCTAACCTAGCATAGCCTATCCTAGCCTATCCTAACATATCCTAGCCTATCCTAGCCTACTCTACCTAGACTATCCTAGCGTAGTCTGGCCTATCCTAGCCCATCCTAACCTATCCTAGCCTATCCTAACCTATCCTTACCTATCCTAGCCTACTCTACCTAGACCAGCCTAGCTTATCCTAACCTATCCTAGCCTACTCTACCTAGTCTAGCCTAGACTATCCTAACCTATCCTAACCTAGACTAGCCTAGCCTAGCCTAGCCTATCCTAGCATAGCCTTTACTAGCCTATCCTAACCTATCCTAGCCTATCCTAGCCTACTCTACCTAGACTGACCTAGCATAGCCTAGCCTATCCAAGCCTATCCTATCCTATCCTAACCTATCGTAGCCTATCCTAACCTATCCTAACCTATCCTATCCAACTCTACCTAGCCTAGCCTAGCCTATCCTAACCTATGCCAGCCTAATCTACCTAGACTAGCCTAGACTATCCTAACCTATCTTAACCTATCCTAGCCTATCCTAACCTATCCTAGCCTATCCTATCCTAACCTATCATAGCCTATCCTAACCTATCCTAACCTATCCTAGCCTACTCTAAGTAGACTAGCCTAACCTATCCTAACCTATCCTAACCTATTCTAGCCTATCCTAACTTATCCTAGCATATCCTTTCCTAACCTATCCTAGCCTATCCTAGCATATCCTAACCTATACTAGCCTACTCTACCTAGACTAGCCTAGCCTATCCTAACCTATACTAACCTATCACAGCCTATCCTAACCTATCATATCCTATCCTAACCTATCCTAGCCTACTCTACCTAGACTAGCCTAGCCTATCCTAACCTATCATAACCTATCCTTGCCTATCCTAACCTATCCTAGCCTATCCAAACCTATCCTAACCTATCCTAGCCTTCTCTACCTAGCCTAACCTAGCCTAGCCTAGCCTAGCCTAGCCTAACCTAGCCTAGCTTATCCTAACCTATCCTAACCTATCTTAGCCTTCTCTACCTAGCCTAGCCTAGCCTAGCCTAGCCTATCCTAGCTTATCCTAACCTATCCTAGCCTATCTTATCCTAGCCTATCCTAACCTATCCTAGCCTAACCTAGCCTATCATATCCTATCGTATCCTACCCTAGCCTATCCTAACCTATCCTAACCTATCCTAGCATACACTACCTAGAATACCCTACCCTAGGCTAGCTTGTCCTAACCTATCCTAGACTATCCCAACCTGTCCTAGCCTATTCTAGCCTATCATAACCTATCCAGGCCTACCCTACCTAGCCTAGCCTAGCCTAGCCTATCCTAACCTATCCTAGCCTATCCTACACTATCCTAATTTATACTAGCCTACTCTACCTAGACTAGCCTAGCCTATCCTAACCTATCTTAGCCTATCCTAACCTATCCTAGCCTACTCTACCTAGACTAGCCTAGCCTATTCTAACCTATCCTAGCCTATCCTAACCTAGCCTATCCTAGCCTATCCTAACTTATCCTAACCTATCCTAACCTATCCTAGCCTACTCTAAATAGACTATCTTAGCCTATCCTATCCTAACCTATCCTACCCTATCCTAACCTATCCTAGCCTACTCTACCTAGACTAGCCTAGCCTATCCTATCATATCCTAACCTATCCTAGCTTATCCTAACCTAACCTAACCTGGCCAATCCTAACCTATCCTAGCCTATCGCAGCCTATCCTAGCCTACTCTGCCTAGACTAGCCTAGCCTATCCTAACCTATCCTAACCTATCCTAGCGTATCCTAACCTATCCTAGCCTATCCTATACTAATATATCCTAGCTTATCTTAACCTATCCTAGCCTACTCTACCTAGACTAACCTAGCCTATCCTAGCCTAGCCTATCCTAGTTGTGTCTATCCTAGCCTATCCTAGCCTATCCTAGCCTAGCCTAGCCTAGCCTATACTAGCCTATCCTAACCTATCCTAACCTATCTTAGACTACTCTACCTAGACAGGCCTAACCTAGCATAGCCTATCCTAGCCAATCCTAACATATCCTAGCCTATCCTAGCCTACTCTACCTAGACTATCCTAGCGTAGTCTGGCCTATCCTAGCCCATCCTAACCTATCCTAGCCTATCCTAACCTATCCTTACCTATCCTAGCCTACTCTACCTAGACCAGCCTAGCTTATCCTAACCTATCCTAGCCTACTCTACCTAGACTAGCATAGACTATCCTAACCTATTCTAACCTATCCTAACCTAGACTAGCCTAGCCTAGCCTAGCCTATCCTAGCCTAGCCTATCCTAGCCTAGCCTTTACTAGCCTATCCTAACCTATCCTAACCTATCCTAACCTATCCTAGCCTATCCTAGCCTACTCTACCTAGACTGGCCTAGCATAGCCTAGCCTATCCAAGCCTATCCTATCCTATCCTATCCTATCGTAGCCTATCCTAACCTATCCTAACCTATCCTATCCTACTCTACCTATCCTAGCCTAGCCTATCCTAACCTATGCCAGCCTAATCTACCTAGACTAGCCTAGACTATCCTAACCTATCTTAACCTATCCTAGCCGATCCTAACCTATCCTAGCCTATCCTATCCTAACCTATCATAGCCTATCCTAACCTATCCTAACCTATCCTAGCCTACTCTAAGTAGACTAGCCTAACCTATCCTAACCTATCCT
>JZKD02S2188050.1:0-14209 GCA_000966675.3 Picea glauca
GAACAATCATTGTCAACATTATGTTCTCCCTCTTTATTGACATCCAAGGAGGAATGTTATTGTTGATAAAAAAAATAGGCCACACTGAGTAAATAGACCTAAGCCCTCTGAATGGATTAACACCATCAGTTGCCAATGAAATCCTATCATTATGAGGTTCATCTTTGAAATATTCCCATTTTTCCTCAATTTCCCTAAATGCATAACCATCGGTAGGCATTCGAAGAAAACCATATCCACTTATTTTATGTGCATGGTAATCCATAAATTGTGCTATGCTTTCACACCTAAACAATCACTACAAATGTGGAATTATGGGAATATGACAAAGAACCTTTCAAGGCACCCTTTTTGTTACTTGATCGATTTGATATCTACTAATAAGACATTATGGGCATTTTGTTTTCGAAGAATGTTGTCCATAATATATAATATGATCATTAGGACATGCATCTATAGTTTGATAATCCATTCAAATGTCTTTCACAATGGCATGCAAATATTGATATGCGTGAGATAAAATATTTGATGATGGTAACAAAAATTCACCTAATAATCTACAACATAACAAATTACTAGTTAATGTAAAGAATATTAATCATAAAAATTGCATTCTTATTTTACACATTAATTAACACTAAAAAAAATAGAAAAAAGTCAACATTTATGTATATGAGGTGAAACATGTTACATGCCTTAGGATCGGTGTCATACAAGTTTTCGAAAAATTATTCATAACCTTTAAGTTCACTAGCAACAGTGTACCAGGGAGAAGATTTGCTCTTGAGCCTTCATAAAGTCGTTTGTTTTCCTTTTCTAATAGAGGTTCATCATAAATACCATCACTGTCCCCATCCTCATCCGGTTGAGCAAACAAATATTGCATCATTTGATTTGTCCCATAATCTTCTTCCATGGGATCATTAACTTGATTTGTCCCATCATCTTCTTCCATGAGATCCTCATTTTCTTGATCATGTTATTCAACTTGTACAACATCATTTCTACTACTACTTGGTGCAATATTCTGCAGAAAGTTAGAGGGAAACTCTAACTTTATAATTACAAACAGTCATGAAAAATTAGTGTGTATAACAAATATTCAAACAATATATATACATATATATAATTTCATATAAAATCGACAATATAAAAAACAGATAATGAATATATATCTAATTACCAAACAACAATATTCATTCGATCCCCCATCAATGTTCCCATATTTCATACAATTTGTTTTAGTTGTTGCTATTAAAATTCTTACAGGAAGTGTAGTGCAACACTTTTTGCAAGGAAAATAACATCTACCATCACCCTTTTCACCCTCTTTACTTTTTTTTCCACCTCTAATATTCTGCGACATTCTTCCGCACAAAAATACCCTTTATGAACCGTCGTTGTTATAGCAAGATTATCACAACATCTCTAATTTGAAAAATATTTATAGATATTTTTTTCATCGCAAGAGCGACATATGTTGACCAAGTCAATGTTGAATTTTTCAAACAGTGTAATGGTCAATGTTGACTTTTTCAAACAGTGTAACGGTCAATGTTGACTTTGTCAAATAGTGTAACGGTCATCATTGGATCATTGCTCTTGCGACGGGAGTCCACTATATTCATGTTCATCCCTCTTGAGATGTACATCTAGTTTCATCACAAGAGCAAAAAACGCGGGATGGATTTATAAAAAAATTGAAAAATTCAACTTTTTATCTTCAATTTTACGACGAATGGGTACTTTCGTCGCAAGTAGTCATCACAAATTTTTCAATATGTAGTAGTGTGTTTCATTGAAAATGTTTATGTTGATGGGAGAAAGAAGTTTCACATTGATATGCTTAGTTCTAATGGAGGGTCAAAAATTTATTGTTGGGGTATCGATGATAGAAGAGGGAAACACATGAGCAAGCAATGTTGGGTCTCCTTTTTGATACATTAAATTGCCTTATCTTGTCCTATATCTTGACCAACTTTTCCTCAGACATATTCACTATTTTCCTATTTTCCTCAAAAGACATGTCTTTTAGCCATTCTTGTGTATATATGAGGTAACTTATGTTTAATAATGATTTGTGAGATTTATTAATGATTGGAATTGAATAATTGATGTTAAATTATCTCTAATTACTTTGAATGATCTAAGCAAACCTTATGACACAAATCCTCTTCATTTGGTACCTGTTTCGTCATTCATCCAGTATTCAATTCATCTATTACCTATTTTTGTGCTCGTCTGGTACCTATCTCCGCGGTTGTTTGGTACCAATGATGTGTTCATCCGATACCTATTTCCATTCTCATCCGGTACCTATTCATGTGTACTATGATACCGATATAGTTGACTGTGTGCATCTGGTACCAATCTTGTTGTTCTAGATGTGCGCGTTCGGTACCAGTTCTGCATTTGCAAACTTGGGTGTTTGAATGCTTTTTCTCTCGATGGGTCCAAGGAGTTTGTTGGATCGAACATCCTTTGTTCGTTGAATACCACGATACACATTCATCCTCATGAACTTCATGTCATGAGGATTAAATCATTTCCTTGAAAAATGATACATCAAACAATTGTAATATTTGTTCAGTCATTTGATGTTATCTCTAGACTTTGATTGTAATGGTTGTTTCTCTTTAAAAGAGAGAGCCTTGTAGATGATAGAGACAGAGACATAATTAAGCATTGTAATGTTGTATAATTGATTCTTGAAGACTGTTGACTGCACCCCTATTTTTAACAGAATGATATAAATTGCAATTCATGAAATCAATGTATGTGATAAAATATTTTCTTCTGTAAGTTTCTTTCAAAAGCTACCTTATTGGTACGACAAGGGTCCACCGACCGAACCAAGGTAAGATTCCTTGTATTTATTTTTGAATATAATTCTGGTTTTCTGTGTAGGGATAGAATAATTATGTGTTTGATCATAACATCTATTTTTATTCTTGTTATGTTTCAGTGATACACTTGATAGCATGCAATATAGATGTGTGGTAATTTTGAGTGAGTGAGAGTTCTGAGTTAAACATAAAATTTCTGAGTGAAACGTATATTTATGAGTAAATACTTTTTATCCTTGTGTGTGTGCAGGTACACAATCATTTGTTATATTGAATGTTGTAGTGTTTGTTTCTATTTTGAAAATATAGGGAAAATTAATATCTCCATCTCTCACCCTACATGAGCCTATAATGGAGTATCTCACCACACTTAGTGTTTCTTTCAGAATTGATTAGGCTACATATTGAAAACACAAAAACAATCAAGACCTCCATCTCTCACCCTACATGAACCTATAATGGAGTGTCTTACTTCACCTGGTATTTCTTCTAGGGTTGATTGAGATTTATTTTAAAAATTTGCAGAGTGTTAATTGTTGTTGGTTTAGTTGCTACAGGAAACAGAGTCAAAGTTCATCTTTCCCTTTCATGATCCTGTAAATAAACAGATCTATCACTTGAGCAAGAGTTTTAGATCACATGCTTGTTTATGAGTTTTTCTTTCTGATTTTTTAATTGTGTGGAGTGCTACTTGAAAAGTGTGAAAATAGAGTATTGGTTTTAGAGTGTTTTCTGATGTAGGCTATGCTCATCATACATAGGAATTTATCTGTTATCGACACATATAGTGCATCAACTCTATTGATTATGAAACCAGATGGACATATTAAATGATTGAAATATATTAAACATATAATTGGACCAACATTTTAGCGCCATTTTTGGGGAGTTTTAAACGGTAATAGGTAGTATTTGAATTTGATTTCTTTTATGGTTTTGGATTGGTTTTAAGGACAAACTAAGGGTGGAGATAAGATGGTAAAACGTGAGGGAAGAGTCCACACATCCACTTTAGTGGGGTTGTTCCAAAGTCAGATTTTCCTCTTACCTTCAGTAGTTAAAGTTTGTGTTGTGTTAATATTATATCTTTTTTTATACGTAGACATAGGGATAGTAAAGGTAGATTTATTACATTCAAAATTGCAGAAAATTCAGGAAAACCCCCCAAAGTTACAGAAAAATCAATTAATCCCCCCATACTAATTCAACTAATTTATGTGTAGGAGAAACACTTAGAGGAGAGAGCTCAAATGAAATAATTTAAACTACAACCAAAGGTCCTGAATCTGAAGCTATTGTGCAGATTGAGAATATATCATAGCAAGCAGTAAGGGAAGCATCAATGACCAAATCAGAAGGAGGAGTTGGAAAAGAGACAGAGGTAGTGGTAGAAGAGGCTAAATCTGTCATTGGAGCAACACACAAAGTATTGGAACAATTGTATATTCCAACTAATCCAGTGGTTGAACCATCACTTAGTGGAGAAACATCACCTGCAGCCTATAACGTTCTATTTGGAGATATGGAAGATGACGAAGGGAATGTAAATAATGAAAGTGATACATTTGGATTCCCAATAATATACATTACCATAGATGTTTCTATGAATAATATCTCACTTTCATCATTACCTCACTTCCATGGTATGTCAATAGAAGATCCTGATTCATTTTTTTTTTTTAATTTGATATACTTTGTAGAAGTTGTAATTATATTGATACTGTAAAAAAATTAAAACTCTTTCCAGCCACACTTAAAGACTCAACATTAAGGTGGTTTATGAGTCTAGGAGAGCATACTATCTTATCTTGGGATGGTATGAAATAAATTTTCCTCCAAAAATATTAGGATTATTGTAGACCTAGAGATGCTAGGAATGATATATTTAAAATGCAACAGTTTAAGGAGAAGAGTCTGGAATATTACCTAGAAAGGTTCATATACAATTATCAAAAGAAAAAACAATTCTCCATAGACACAACCACAATTAGGACCATATTTGTAAAGGGTATAATGGATGAACGTATCGAGGTACTGAACCTCATGAGTTCTGGGGATGTATACCAAAATCCATTTGCAGACATTGTAGAGTATTGTAAAAGGTACTCCCACAGTCAAGTCAAAATAGGGAAACATGTAAGGGATCTTATAAGAAGAACTACTAAACCTACTCCAAGAGGTCTTACAAGGATAGAATTAGGGACTCTTCTATAAAAATTAAAAAAAAGACATCCTAAACATAATCAACACCTAGTTAGACACCATGAAGATCAAAAGGAAAGAAGAAGAAGAAAATGTTACTTTAGAAATTTTATGTCCTCGATCTAGGAAAAGGCATACTGAAAAGAATGTCCAATTAATGTCATTGAAATTTGTGGGTTCTGTAAAGAAGACCACCTTACCAACGAGTTCCCTTCCTTACCTGGACTATTACCCATTTTTAAGGGAGGAGGGGAACCTCAGGAAACATCATATCCCCCTAAGAGAGCATGGAGACAAAAAAATCCTAATATGTTTTTTTATCCTTGTTGGAACCAAGCCGAAGTGGAAAGGAGGATGATCGTGGGAAATAAAGCGTGCAGAAACGGAAGTAATAGTTGGAAGGTAACACATCACGCGTGCATGAAAGAAAGCGTGCACAAGGAAAAAGATAGCTGGAGGAAGAACACCACGCATGCATGGGAGGAAGACCTAATGTCGGTAGGGATAGGGTTTTGGTAATACATTGTAAAATGGATGAAGAGCCCGATATATATAAATAGAGATACACAGGTATCATAGAGAGGTTGATTTGATTTTTTATTAGTTCATTTTTTATAATGATATATCGTAGCTATGTACGAGTTAATGTGTTATGTAATATTCTTATGGACCAATTTTGTAAGATGTTGAGCTAGAACAGAGGAGAGGAGGAATATTTGAGGATTATATTGTAGGCTGTGGAGCCTAGTGCGATCTAGTTCGCCTCATACAGATCTTACCCATCAAAGGTAATTGTAAGCGCGCGATGCTGGAGATGCAGAACTACCATAATAAAAAATCCAAGAGCCAAATCTTTGTGGACGTAGCCTAGGAGGGGGTGAACCATGGTAATATCTGTGTAATGTGATGAATGCATGTATATATTTATTTTCTTTCAGTAGTTAATTGTTATGGTTAATGAATGAGTCAATGCATTGTTATGGAATACAATTGTGTTGTTCGAGGAACTAAACCATGAAGGGTAGATGCAACCCCGTGAGTACTAGTAGATTGCAGTCATAATTCATAGAAGATGGCTCATATTAACAATCTCCTATCCCATACTCAATCCTAGGCTATAAACACTTTAGTCTTACAACCACCCATTTAAAGCTATCTCGGGTGAGACTGCGCAGTGCACTCCGTACACTGTGTTTCCTTCTGGTTTACCAGGAGGGATGATAGTTTTAGAGGCTTTGTTGGAAACCTAAAAGACATGAACCCTGGTTCAATAACTCAGACAATAAAAGGAAGCAGCTAAAACCCAACACATGGTTGTATTTCCATGTTAGAAGGAACAAGAGAGGACTGAGTAGACGAGATAGATTGAATGAGAAAAGAACGAGCAAAACAAGAAGACCAATGAGCCATTAGAAGGGAATGTTGAGACCGTGGAACCCCATGAAAACAAAAATCAAAGGTTGTTTGAGAACCAAAGAGCTAGAGTTTGCCCAGAAAGAAAATAGAAACCCTAGACTCACACCTCACAAATATCTAGATAAATATGTATTTACTGATTTACATGAAGTCTTTTTCTGTGATTTTCTGCATCTACTATAGGAGTGGATACTAAGGTTAAAGGATAACCATGTGACAAACCRGATCCAACAACTAGATTGGACCCARKTATAGATTGATCAGTTATAGYAGGTGAACAACAAATTCACCCGAGMAATAGACTTTTGGCTTGACGGTATTTTGGCAAGTTTTATCACCGAATTTGCAGTTGACACATCGAATTCATACAATGTAGTAGAACAASAATTTCTACCTGGACCTCRAGGAAGGTACATTCAATACCTATATACTTATATTAAGATACTGCTATATAACAAAGGCATAATGACAATGGAATCAGATAGCTAAACTTCCCTACGTGCATGGGGMAAGGGGAGAAACACTRACAAAGAGAGGATAAATAAAAGGAGGTGAGGAGAAAGGAAAGAAGGGGGATGAACCCTTGGACCCGATCCTGATGGATGACRAACAACTCAAGGGGATCTTGGTGTCATCAGGAACGACGCATAGAGGAGTACCCTACCAATATAAGGTGAATACCAAGAAGAKATTTKTAGCCGCGAGGGAAGGCTTGGTGAGTGATGAGGAAGAGGTAGAGGATCTCCGGGCTGTGGAGAATATTGAGGAAATMCTGCATGCAAYGTATGAGAGGAAGATGAGAGGCCCAAGAACRGGAGGAGAAGGAATCCATCCTATACATATTAATGTCAGTGTGGAACCYRTAAACCCAYRTGCAACTAATACACCAAAGAGAACACCACCGTTTAGAAAATTGAAGTTTGGAGGAAGTMYGACAGCAAGAAGTACATCTACACTAGGAGCRGCAACTRGAGGAGCCAGTTCAMGTAGCACTAGTCAAGTATCTACYRTGCAGAGGAGGAATTAGTTYAGTATTCAGAATGGYAGGACACGATCCCACTATCAGATTACCATAATTTTGAGGAGAAGCAACAAAAGACCCAGAAAAGCATTTGTTCATTTGTGCAAAGATCTAGGAGGAAAAATAGATCACTAATGAAGATACCAAACTTGCACGGCTAGCGATTACGCTAAGCGACTTCACACTAGACTGGTACATGAGTCTAGACACAAACAATTCCCTTGGGACGAAGAGGACACTGGAAGAAATTAAGAAGTTATTGATTAATGAGTTCCATAAACCAAGCTCAGAGGATCAGTACATGAACGAGATGATCGAAATAAGACAAAAATCGGGAGAGTATGTATGGGAGATTGACCAAAGGTTCAAGCAACTAAAAGGAAAACTAAAATACCTTATGACCGAGATGCAACATCGGCACCTGTTTGTCAACTCACTACTCCCACACTTAAAATATCCCCTAGGACAACAGAAATTTCAAACACAGGCAGAGGCTCTACAGGAAGCCTTGCAACTGGAAGAGAACCAATACCAGCAGATGAACCCAACTATTGAGGAATTGAAGGAGGATTTGAAGAATCTAACATTTCAGCTAAACCAGAATAAGAATAAGGACAAATGAGAAGCCGTTTGGTGCACCACATGTAGGACTGAAGGACACCACAAGAACAAATGCCCAACATTTGCGTAGTATATGGAAACATGTATGCCAAATCCGCTACCACAGGGAGGATTATGGTGATAAATATGAAAGAAACTGGGTCACAACCCTTATCACTGGACGATGATGAAAAAATACTAGACAGTTCCAAAGAATTCATATTGCACCTTTTGTAAGTCAGTAGGCCACGACGACAAGGATTTCATAACTATGGAGTTGATGCGGGAAAGAAAATCATATACATACATGGTAAGGCCGAAATGATGACTGGGAAAGCAACGCCATAGTTCAATCAAACCGTAGCTCCATACAATACTTCGTAGCAGCAGTACAACACTGCGCTGTAGAAGTACAATACTGCACAACAACCATACAACAACATGCAGCCACAGTATAACCCGACACAACCCCAGTACAATACCTCTTAATATAATTAGGCACCACAGTATAACGCATCGATATGTGACCGAGCATTTTATCGAGGAGGAGGACAAGCCAGAGGAGGTTTTGGACATGGTAGAGGACCCTTCACATGTCACAATTGTTAGCATTTGGGAAATTATGCATGAGAACACCAACAACTTGTATGTATTACCGTGCATCGGACCATGATACAGAGGAATGTCCAACACTACTAGTAAAGATTCAGGAAAAGAGGAACCAGAACAATCAGAATGTCCAGTTGATTTCATCCGAAGCTAGGGATGACGGACGAAACATCAATATAGTCACTTGTGGAGGAACAAAAAGAGGAAATGACGTAGTTCGAAAGGAACCAACATAGAACCAATGGGTAAAGAAGAACACCGAACCAAGAAGGCATTTCAATGCAACAAAATAAAAGGATACTTTTAAGGAAGCTAGACAAGAATTTCATAAGGAGGACATAGTGTCGACTTCAACTGCGCAACCATTCAAGGAAGCCCCAGAATACGAGATGCCATCATCATTGGATCATACCAATGGAATGCATCCCAAGGAACAAACAAGTACAATCAAAGGCCCTTTTCAATCATGCATGAGATTATTAAGTGATCCTTCATCTGTGAAAATATTGCAAAACATACTAGAGAAATGTAGCAATGAGATGGAAGAAAAACTAGAACCAAAAAATGGMAATCACCTACACACCAGAAGAAGAACAAGTAGGGARTTTAGACTAAATGATAACATTGGAGATTTCAAAATGGGAGACATTATACTAGACCTAGGATATGARGTGAATGTGCTACCYAAGAAGACTTGGCAATGCATGGGAGAGGCAACACTGGGATATTCAAATGTCCAATTAAAACTAGMAAACCAACATAGATTCCTACCAATAGGTAGACTGAAAGGAGTGACAGTAGATCTCGATGGAGTGTGCACTAAAGCAGACTTTGAATTCATTGAAATAGTGGAYGACAMAACACCTTACCCGACACTTCTTGGTCTAGATTGGGCATTTGAAAACCAGACCATAATCAATTTGAAAACCAGGAAAATGACATTTGAATCYGGAGAATACAGGTTCATAGCACCACTGGATCCATCGGAAGGGAAGAGGTTCAATATAGAACCCACTTGCCTAGACTTAGAGGAGATTGACTAGCTGTACATAACAACTGYGCACAATGAGGATTACRTAAWCCCAACTGCAGACGAAGTACTCAGTTGGCGGAGCATTACTTCATGCACAACAGACTCAGACAYCGAKTTARAAAATTGGCAGCAGACACTACACGAAGTATCCATGCAAAGATGTGCAAGAATAGACTGCGCAGTAAGATGGGTAGGCACATAAATCAAAGAACCACCCATCTTCCATGGACTAAATGATTTGGAAAAATTCTTGACACAATACGAATATGAAGTATTAGAAAACCAACGACTGTTAGCACTTGACTTAGAACTCAAGGCCACACCCGCAAGATGGTGGGGTGCATATAAAGAGACCATTACAAACTGGTATCAATGTAAGCAACTATTGCACATAAGGTTTGGAGAAGAACAAGAATACAACAAACAACATAAAACCAAGGACAAGAGACACCAACAGACCACTTGGCAAAGTGAAAAACGCTATGGAAAATGACACCACCAGAGGAATGGTCTCATCACTTCATACATACTTTAGAAGGCATACCAGCGAACTGGTACACAGACCAGGAATTGTGCAAAGTAACTACAACATGGACGACATTACAACATAACTTCACAATCACTTTCTCATTCGAGCATGAGAACCCCAATATAGACGCAGCTCTCAAGCGAATCAGAGGAGTAATATTCATTGAAGAACTAGAAATAGAATTTATCATAGAGGAGCAACAGTAGAATAAATAGTCAATTAAGGAGATACTGTCATGTTATCATGTACAGGAGGAAGCACCAGATGGAGATGACCCACGCAACATCTAGATTGAAGAAGTAGAAGGCGAAAGAGATGTGGAAGGACCACCCATAGAATCAAAATCCATTGCCACACCAATCAAGGTAAATAAAGTTAACATCGGTACATATGAACATCCCAAAATGGCCAGCATTGGATACTACTGGGATGAGAAAATAGTAGAAAGCATAACATAATTGTTGCGCGAATATAGCAACCTTTTTCCCACAACATTTACAAAGATGAAAGGTATAGCAGGAGAACTGGGAGAAATGAAGATACCACTGAGACCTAAAGAGAATCCTATAATATAGAGACCCTATAGACTGAACCCCATATATAAACAGAAAGTGAAATATGAGATCGATCGGATGCTCGAAGATGACATCATCGAACTAGTTGAGGAATCAGAATGGATAAGCCCAATGGTAGTACATGACAAGAAACAAGGAAGAGGGATTAGGATATGCGTCGAATTGAGGAAGTTGAATGATGCATGCCTACATGACCCATTCCCTACACCGTTCATAGATGAAGTGTTAGAGAATGTGGGGGGACATGAAGCTTAATCATTCACTGACGGATTCTCAGGATACTATCAGATTAAGATTGCACAGGAGGATAAACACAAGACCATGTTTTCCATGGAATAGGGATCTTATCAGTACACAGTTATGCCATTTGGACTGAAGAATGCACCCACAATATTCTCCAGAGTAGTCATCGCAACATTTAAGGAATTTATCCATCAATTTCTCGAAGTATACTTGGATGAATGGACAGTTTACTGTCTGCTGAAAAACCATGTGGAAGTACTACAACTAATGATAGAAAGATGTAGGCAATGCCAGATATCACTGAACATCAAGAAATGCATATTTGGAACACCATTTGGGATACTATTGGGCCATATAGTATGCAAACAAGGGTTGTTAGTGGATCCGGCCAAAATCATCGTCATTGTTAACTTACCAGCACCAAAAATAGTTCGACAGCTAAGAGAAACCTTAGGGAACACAAGATACTATAGGAAGTTCATCAAAGGATATGCCCAGATCACATCCCTGATTTAAAAATTGTTAAGGAAGGATACAAAGTATCAATGGAACGATGAGTGTCAACACGGTCTGTATACCTTGAAGGAAAGGATGGTTTCCGCACCGATATTAGTATTTCTAGAATGGGAAAATACATTCCATGTGCATGTAGATGCATCAAAAATAGCAATGGGAGCTATCTTAGCACAACCATGAGCAGGAGAATTGGATCATCCAATAGTGTTCACGAGCATAAATCTATCTGACTCGAAATAGAATTATAACACGACAGAAAGAGAGAAGGCCTAGCTATGGTCTATGCACTACAAAAGTTCATACATTACCTATTGGGAAAACACTTTAATATGTTTACAAATCACTCTGCCCCGAAATATCTAGTCAACAAGCCAGTGTTGGGGGGGAGAATCTGTCGATGGTTACTTCTATTTCAATAATTTTATTTTGAAGTAATAGTTAAACTAGGTAAACTGAATGCAGGACCTAACCACCTGTCCAGGGTCACAAATGGAGAAGAATCTACAAATCTAGAAGACACCTTTCCAGATGCACAATTATTCTCAGTACAAATTGTTGATGACTACTTCGCAGAGATCAACCAGTACTTAAGAACGAGTACTGTGTTGCAAGAATATACCACTGCGTAGAAGAAGAACCTAGTAGTCCGCGCAACCAACTATCAACTGATCGCATGACACCTATACAAAATGGGTGCAGACATCATCTTGTGAAGGTACGTATTAGAGCACGAACGACCAAGATTTTTAGCAGAAGCCCATGAGGGAATCAGAGGAGGGAATTTTGCAGGAAAATCTATCGTGCAGAAGGTACTATACGTAGGACTATGGTAGCCAACGATTCACAGGGACTTGAAAGAATACTGTCAGAGATGCGATGTATGTCAAAGGGTAAGCAAACCCAACAGAAGAGGCGATATGCCACTACGACCACAAGTAACATTACAGGCATTTAATAAATGGGAAATCGACTTTGTGGGACCAATTAACCCACTAGCCAATAGAACAGGGGCAAGATACATTATCACTGTGACAGAATACCTAACAATATGGGAGGAAGTTGCACCAGTAAAATATTGCAGCGCAGAGACAACTACACACTTCTTGTTTGAACAAGTCATCACCAGATTTGGGTGCCCAAGAGTTTTGATGAGTGACCAAGGCACACACTTCATAAACAACACCATCTGCGCAATAAATGAAGAGTTTGAAGTTTATCACCATAAGAGGACACCGTATCACCCACGGGAAAATGGCACAATAGAAGCCTTCAAAAAAATTCTAGAGAACGCACTAACAAAGATCTGTAACATCAACCGAGATGACTGGGACCTCAAAGTACTGGTAGTATTATGGGCGTATAGGACCACATGAAAAAGGTTGGCATGACACAAACCATTCAAGCTAGTCTATGTCCATGAAGCGATAGTGCCATTAGAATTTTTAGTACCCAGCTTACGTGTAGAAGCTATCACACAAATGACAGAACGAGGCATAGTATAGGAAAGACTAAATCAGTTATTGTCAATGGAGGAAGACTGAATCCTGGCAGGATTCTATCAACAAGTGCAGAAAGAAAGATACAAATCTTAGCACGATCGACACATAAAAAATAAAACATTTAAGGAAGGAGATCTAGTATTTCTCTACGACAACAAGTCGTTTCATCACCTGAGGAAGCTCAAAATGCATTGGTTAGGACCATACGAGGTAAAATATGTCATAGATGAAGGAGTTGTATAGTTAAGAGATTTAGCAGGTGCATACCTTAGAGGAATGATCAACAGGAGCCGACTAAAGCTGTACAAGGACAGTCAACCACTCACCGCATAGTTAAAAAAACAAAAAAAAAGGATACAAAAAATTTTTAAAATAAAAAAGAGAACAAAAAGGAAACAAGACTAAAAAGAGTGCAACACACCAAAGAGAGAAATGCTACATAACGTTTGAAACGCAAACTTGTAAAAGGCACGAACAACGGTTACATACAGCGAGAAAACAAGTGGGAAACATAATGTCGGAAAAAGCAGTATGATAGGACAACACTAAGAGGAATTAAAGGACGATAAGGACCGATGGGACATCACATTAAACATGCCAGCAGGAGATGACAAAGAAAACGTAATGGAAATTATGAAACGGTCGCAGATGCGTTGAACCCATAGTTATGAGGCATTAAACACATAATGGAGGAAGAGTCCTCGACAATCTTTGTGACCAGCCCATACAACACATGAGCATGGGAGCAACTGGTCTATTCACGAAAGGAAAACAGAGCAAGAACAATAGTAGCTAGAACAACCAGAGCGAGACCACATAACTCCTAGAAATTATTCGAACTTAGAAAACGTTCGACAGTCACCACTATGGAACCACTGAAGCCCACAAAAGCAAGTCAAACAACCAGACCAACCAGGGTACAAACTAGGTCATGAGGACTGTTGGAAGAGAACAAACAACAACAACCCAAGATCGTTGACATCGACGAAATCTCATCCCCCGAGAGGACACCGATGAACTCTACACCGATACTAGAAGAAATTCAGCAGCCACAAGCAGAGGCCATGAAAGTGGATACGCCATCAGCGGCGTAGGTGCCTCAGGACGAGGAAGTGGAAAC
>JZKD02S2188050.1:24839-41027 GCA_000966675.3 Picea glauca
GTTGAAGATCATCCCAAGAGAGATGAGACCCAAACTTCTGTGTCTGAAGGTAGATGAGAAGGTCATCATACTAGGGGTCATCGAAGGGGATGAAGAAGAGGTGTTCGTCGGGGCAATCGATATTGATGGGGGATGCTTTAGTGTCCAAGGGAAAATCCATAATGAGTTCGGTGAGGACAAGTGATTTCTTTCTTTTGGTTTGAGAACTCTAGGTCATATTCCTGGAGGATAACGATCCATTGGGAAAATTTTCCATTAATATGTCAGTGACTAAGCAAGCACTGCATGGGGTTAGAATCTGTTATGACTTTGGTAGTTCGAAGAAGGATATAATGGTGCAGATTTTGGACTATGAGGACAACTGTTAGGGTGAGTTTCTCATCATGATTGTACTTCAAGTGTGGCCCTAGAATAATTTTACTGATGTAGTAAATGACATGTTCATTCCCATCATCCCCTAATTAGATGAGGACTCCTGCTACTGAGACTATTGAAGCTAACAAGGAGAGGATGTAATCATGATGATATTCTGGAGGACTAATCAAAGGGGCATTGCATAAGGTGGATTTTAAATCGTAAAAAGTTGTTTGAGAATGTTTGTCCCATCGAAATGTGATATCATGATGCAAGAGGTGAAGGAAACCATGTGCTTGAGTGGCATAGTCTGGGACAAAGTGAAGTAAAAAGTTGGATTTTCCTTACAAGCTCTGCAGTTGGAGTAAATTCCTTGGTGGGGGGATTTTCGTGATAGCTTGGACCTTGAGGGGGTCCACCGTGATGCCGTGTTGGGAAACAATGAACCCAAGCAGGCATATGACAGTGACGCAAAATATGCACTTGAGGGGGTTCAAGCGGATATTTTATGGGAGACATCATTGAAAAAAGATTCCTAAGTCATCTAAATGTTAAGTTAGTTTTTTGGATCGAGCAGTGAGGTCATCCAAATAGGCAAGGATGATGCGAGAAAGATCATGGAAAACATAGGTCATGGCCCGTTGAAATGTAGCATCTACATTCTTGAGTCCAAAAGGCATGACACAATAAGCAAAGGTACCCCAAGGGGTAGTAAAAGAGGTTTTATATTGATCTACTAGATGTATTTGGATTTTATTGTAGCCAGAGAACCCATCCATAAAGGACAGTTATTCATGGTCGACACAGTCATCAATAATTTGGTCGATGAAAGGGGTTGGAAATTTGTCTTTGGGACAATCATGGTTGAGATCACGAAAATCTATGTAGACATGAATAATTCCATTTGTTTTGTTGACGAGGATGGGGTTGGATACCCACGAAGTGTACGCAATGGGGTAAATGAACCCGACAGAGTGTAAATTGTCAATTTTATCTTTGATAGTTGCATCTTTGGATGGGTGAAGGGGTCGCTACTTTTGACGAACTAAGGTGATATTTGGCCAAGTGTCGATGTGATGTTTGATAATAGATGGATCAAGTTCGAGCATCTCTGTATATGACCAAAAACAAATATTCCAGTATTCCTAAAAGAGAGCTCTTTAAGCTGTGAGTTCTTTAGGGGAGCATGCAACGCCAATGGTGATTTCTTCTACGATTCCCAGTTTGATGGAAATGTCGATGTTGACAATGGGGGAAATGTTGGCCATGTTGCCTTCTTCAAAATCATATGGGGCATGGATAGGGTTGTTGAGCCATTCTATGTTCCCCAAAGGAATAAAATACTTTGTTTCGATTGTGCATATTGAGGTTTGGTTAGGAGGATGAAAGGCCTCCTGTGAAATAAAAAGTGTTTGATGATGGAGCACATTCCATGGGAAATCGGGGGTAGTGATTTCTTCAAGGATATCCTCATCGCAGTGAAAAATGAGAGAATACATGGGATCATGGGAGGTGACAGGGGGAACTATCAACATGTGGTTGTACTTTAGTGGTGAGGACACAGACGGAATATCATGTACAGGGTGTGAGGGACCACTGGACATAAAGTGAATGTCCCGATATTGTGTAGAGTGCCTCGTTCGTGCAGGTACTGAAGACAAAATGTATCGAATATCAGTAATTTGAACCTCAGTAGAAAGTGGTCGAGAAGTCTCTAGTTGAGACATTTGGCGTATTGCGGCTAAGGTTTGGAAAAATTGAGGTAGAGCTGGGAAATGATGAGTGTAATGGCCATACTCTGAGCATATGGCACAAGAGAATTTGGTTTGAAACCCTTTATTTCTTGTAGTGGAGGACTTCATATTAGCAGTGGATGTACTTGGTGGAGTGGTGAGCAATGTGGTATATCTAGGGAGTTGGATTAGATTGTGTAACTCGGGAAGAGTAGGACATCTATTAGTGGGGTTCCCATATCTTTCGCATAGTGTGCAAGGAGGTTGAACTCGGGGAGGAAGTGGAGATGTGAGCTCTTTATTCTTTCATGTGCCCCTAATAGCGACAGTGGTGCCAATAGTGGGGGGGGATGGTGGTGTAGCAGGAGCATGTATTGGAATCTACATCAATATTCCCTCTATTTGAGGAGGGAGGGATGGTTGAGGAACCATCGGAGGTGGATGGAGATACCATACAGGGATGGAGAGCACCATGTTAGGAAGGGTAAGGGTTGCAGCTACCTGGAATGTTTGGACTCCAAGTGGGGGTAGAAGAATGGGATTTGGGTAATGGCTTGGGGGACTGTCTCCCAAACTGGTATTTTCCTCTGGAGGAGGGGGAAATCAGGGATCAGTGCTGGAGTGGGGTTCTCAGGGGATTCATGAGGTAATGGTTATTCAACTGGTGGAACGTCGAGGTGAGGAGAGGCTTCAGTGGGAGGAATAGTTTCTTTGATATTTATTCCAGTAGAATATACAACACACACTTTTATTGAAGGGTGTAGGAGGGGTGGAGCTCCATGATATGCCCCCAACAAAGATGGGTCCTTGAAAATTTGGGGACCCATGTCGATGATTGAATAAGTGTTCGAGCTAGTGTGGACAAGGGAAAGAATTCTATCAATGTTGGTGGAATGGTTAGGCTCATAATGTGTGATTTGGTTAATGGTGACGATCTTCTCGTTGTGGGGGAACATCATTGTTAGAAACATAGAAGAGGCAACTGCCTTCATAGCGTACATGTAGCTATGTTCAATCAAGACATTGTAATCAAGTGGGGCTTCAATAAATTCAATGTCGATGAGGATGGTTTTTACCCTGAATTCAATGATGACATTTTGTAACAGCCCTTCAGGGGATGAGGGTCAACCATCATAACCTCGTAGGGTGATGGAAGATGGTACTAGCTTAGGGGAGCCAAGTTTCTTCCAGACTACTTTGGAAGTGATTTATAGTCATCGATCTATGGAAGACACGCGTCAACAGATAGCGTACTTCGGAAGTGAGGGGAAAGCAATGCGGAGAAGAGGGGTGCCCGTAGTGGATCCCCACCATCGAATGAGAAGGATGTGTGGTTCACGATCCTTGACTCCGGAAGAAGGTACTTCGGGAGAATGTATTGTTGGAATGTTCAAAACTCCCGAATGTCGAAGTCCCAAAGTAAACTAGGACCATTGATTTAAACGAACGTGTGGCGCCTGATCTAGAACTCCAGGTACGAAGCACTCCAGAGAAAAGTGGAGGTTGGAACATTTGGAACTCCCTGAGAGTGAAGTCCCGAAGTATATCTTAACCATTGGTTGCGAAGGGGGACATGAACCGTAGATCCAGTCCCGGTTAGAGTCATGAAGTTGCGAAGCGCCCAGGAGGTTAAGCCCTGGGTCACGGGCGGAGGTCACATGGAAAGAGGGGCTAGAGAAAGGATCTAGCACCTGAATTTTAAGTTAATAAAGGAGCTAAATAAGGGGGGGCTGCAGGTTCCATAAGACCTTCACCTAAGATCAAAAAGGGGCTTGTGTGATTTGTTCCACGAGCTATTGAAGGCCCAAAAGAGCTAATTCAGCTAAGGATATTCAGATCCTTGACTGGGAGGTTGAGGAACCCTTAGGAGGGAAGGGGGTCTGCACCAACATACCTGAGAGGTGGCCACCACAATTGCCAATATGGAAATCATTCAAGACTCTGTCATCTTCGTCAATGGTCAAACATCGACGAAGGATGGTTTCGACCCCGTGTCGATAAAGAACGTCTTCGATGAGGAGATATCGAGGGGCCTGATGGCGTATGCGTTGAAGATCATCTCAAGAGAGATGAGACCCAAACTTCTGTGTCTGAAGGTAGACGAGAAGGTCGTCGTACCAGGGGTCATCGGAGGGGATGAAGAAGAGGTGTTCGTTGAGGAAATCCATATTGATGGGGGATGCTTTAGTGTCCAAGGGAAAATCCATAATGAGTTTGGTGAGGAAAAGTGATTTCTTTCTTTTGGTTTAAGAACTCTAGGACATATTCCTAGAGGATAATGATCCATTTGAAAAAATTTCCATTAATATGTCAGCGACTAAGCAAGTACTGCATTGGGTTAGAATCTGCTATGACTTTGGTAGTTCGAAGAATGATATAATAGTGCAGCTTTTGGACTACGAGGACAACTGTTAGGGTTAGTTTCTCATCATGATTGTAACTCAAGAGTGGCCCTAAAATATTTTTACTGATGTAGTAAATGACATGTTCATTCCCATCATCCTCTAATTAGATTAGGACTCCTGCTACTAAGACTGTTGAAGATGACAAGGAGAGGATGTAATCACGATGATATTCTGGAGGACTAATGAAAGGGGCATTGGATAAGGTGGTTTTCAAATCGTAAAAATTTGTTTGAGAATGTTCGTCCCATCGAAATGCAATATCATGTTGAAAGAGGTGAAGGAAACCATGTGCGCTAGTGGCGTAGTCTGGGACAAAGCGAAGTAAAAAGTTGGCTTTTCCTTACAAGCTCTGCAGTTGGTGTAAATTCCTTGATGGGGGAATTTCTGTGATAGCTTGGACCTTGAGGGGGTCCACCATGATGCCGTGTTGGGAAGCAATGAACCCAAGAAGGCATCTAACAGTGACTCAAAATATGCACTTGAGGGGGTTCAAGCGGATATTTTATGGGAGACATCGTTGAAAAATGATGCCTAAGTCATCTAAATGTTAAGTTAGCTTTTTGGATCGAGAAATGAGGTCATCCAAATAAGCAAGGATGATGCGAGAAAGATCATGGAAAACATAGGTCATGGCCCGTTGAAATGTAGCATCTGCGTTCTTGAGGCCAAAAGGCATGACACAATAAGAAAAGGTACCCCAAGGGGTAGTAAAAATGGTTTTATATTGATCTGTTGGATGTATTTGGATTTTATTGTAGCCAGAGAACCCATCCATAAAGGACAGTTATTCATGGTCGACACAATCATCAATAATTTGGTCGATGAAAGGGGTTGGAAAGTTGTCTTTGGGACAATCATGGTTGAGATCGCGAAATTCTATGTAGACGTGAATAATGCCATTTTTTTTGTTAACGTGGATGGGGTTGGATACCCATGAAGTGTACACAATGGGGTAAATGAACCCGATAGAGCGTAAATTGTCAATTTTAGCTTTGATAGCTGTATTTTTGGATGGGTGAAGGGGCCGCTACTTTTGATGAACTAAGGCAATATTTGGCCAAGTGTCGATGCGATTTTTGATAATAGATGGATCAAGGTCGGGCATATTTGTATATGACCAGGAAAATATATCCCGGTATTCCTAAAAGAGATCTTTGTAAGTTGTGAGTTCTTTAGGGGAGCATGTGACATCAATGGTGATTTCTTCTACGATTCCCAGTTTGATGGAAATGTCGATGTTGACAATGGGGGAAATGTTGGCCATGTTGCCTTCTTCAAAAGCATTTGGGGCAGGGATAGGGTTGTTGAACCAATCTATATTCCCCAAAGGAATAAAATCCTTTGTTTTGATTGCGCATATGGAGGTTTGGGTAGGAGGATGAAAGGCCTCCTGTGAAATAAAAAGTGCTTGATGATGGAGCGCATTCCATGGGAAATCGGGGGTAGTGAGTTCTTCCAAGATATCCTCATCGCAGTGAAAAATGAGAGAATACAGGGGATCGTGGGAGGTGATAGGGGGAACTGTTAACGTGTGGTTGTACTTTAGTGGTGAGGACACAGCCAGGATATCATGTACAAGGTGTGAGGGACCACTGGACATAAAGTGAATGTCCCGATATTGTATACAGTGCCTCATTCGCGCAGGTACTGATGACAAAATGTATTGAATATCAGTAATTTGATCCTCAGTAGAAAGTGCTCAAGCGGGCTCTAGTTGAGACGTTTGGTGTACTGCGGATAGGGTTTGCTGAAATTGAGGTAGAGATGGGAAATGATGAGTGTAATGGCCATACTTTGAGCATATGGCACAAGAGAATTTGGTTCGAAACCCTTTATTTCTTACAGTGGAGGACTTTGTAGTAGCAGTGGATGTACTTGGTGGAGTGGTGAGAAATGTGGTATATCTAGGGAGTTGGATCGGATTACGTAACTCAGGAAGAGTAGGGAATCTATTAGTGGGGTTCCCATCTCTTTTGCATAGTGTGCAAGGAGGTTGAAATCGGGGAGGAAGTGGAGATGTGGGATCTTTCTTCTTTCATCTACCCCTAATAACGACAGTGGTGCCAATAGTGGGGGGGATGGTGGCATAGCAGGAGCATGTACTGTAATATGCATCGATATTCCCTTTATCTGAGGAGGGAGGGATGGTTGAGGAACCATCAGAGGTGGATGGAGATACCATATAGGGATGGAAAGCACCATGTTAGGAAGGGTAAGGGTTGCAGCTACCTGGAATGCTTGGACTCCAAGTGGGGGGTAGAAGAATGGAATTTGTGTAATGGCTTGGGGGATTGTCTCCCAAATCGGGATTTTCCTCTGGAGGAGGGGGAAATCAGGGATCAGTGGTGGAGTGGGATTCTCAGGGGATTCTTGAGGTAAAGGTTCTTCAACTGGTGGAACGTCGAGGTGAGGAGAGGCCTCAGTGAGAGGAATAGTGTCTTTGATATTTGTTCCAATAGAATATATGACACACACTTGTATTGAAGGGTGTAGGAGGGGTGGTGATCCATGATATGCCCCCAGAAAAGATGGGTCCTTGAAAATTTGGGGACCCATGTTGATGATTGAATAAGCGTTCGAGCTAGTGTGGACAAGGGAAAGAATTTTATCAATGTTGGTGGAATGGTTAGGCTCATAATGTGTGATTTGGTCAATGGCGACGATCTTCCCGTTGTGGGGGAACATCATTGTTAGAAACACAGAAGAGGCAACCGCCTTCATAGCGTACATGTAGTTATGTTTGATCAAAATATTGTAATCAAGTGGGGCGTTGATAACTTCAATGTCGATGAGGATTGTTTTTACCCCAAATTCAATGATGACATTTTGTAAGATCCCTTCAGGGGATGAGGGTCGACCATCATAAGCTCGTAGGGTGATGGAAGATGGTACTATCTCAGGGGAGCCAAGATTTTTCCAAACTACTTTCGACATGATGCATGTGGATGCACCTTCATCAATGATACATTGATGTACTGTGATGTTTCAGATTTTAAATAGTATTTGGAAAGCTACCAGGGCGGGGAGGCGTGATTCTCTGCTATCTAGATCAAAGGTGATGAGTCTAGTATCATCCGGGTTGACTTCCCACAACGTGGAAAGTAAGGATTTCCACTGAGTTGGATAGGTTTGGAGGAACTCCAATATAGACATGGCTACAGGAGATTGAACTAAGTCATCGACCAGACTGTAGTTATGGGCTTCCATAGCATGAGGATTATTGACATTTCATTGTCATGGAATGCAAGGTATGTGAATGTTTGGTTCAATGTTAGGGCGTGGAATCATCAAGGGTTGTTTGGCTGTAGCTGGAGCTACTTCTGAAGTGGTTGGGGTAGATTCAGGGGGAACACCATTCTAGAGAGCATGTGTTTGCAAAATAATTTCCTCTTCGTTGGTAAGGAGGGTGTTGCAATCGACCGAATTTCCAGGTTGAATGGGACCTGGGTTTTGATATTGCCTCATTTCGGGTGGAGGAGGGTGGAACTCCTATTGGGTATTCATCACACCTTGGTGTGGAATGGGGTTTTGAAAAATGGCGAGAGGTGGTTGTTGCAAATACTGTTGTGGGGCATGCTAAGGGGCANTCTGAAGGTAGACGAGAAGGTCGTCGTACCAGGGGTCATCGGAGGGGATGAAGAAGAGGTGTTCATTGAGGAAATCCATATTGATGGGGGATGCTTTAGTGTCCAAGGGAAAATCCATAATGAGTTTGGTGAGGAAAAGTGATTTCTTTCTTTTGGTTTGAGAACTCTAGGACATATTCCTAGAGGATAATGATCCATTTGAAAAAATTTCCATTAATATGTCAGCGACTAAGAAAGTACTGCATGGGGTTAGAATCTTCTATGACTTTGGTAGTTCAAAGAATGATATAATAGTGCAGCTTTTGGACTATGAGGACAACTGTTAGGGTTAGTTTCTCATCATGATTGTAATTCAAGCGTGGCCCTAAAATATTTTTACTGATGTAATAAATGACATGTTCATTCCCATCATCCTCTAATTAGATGAGGACTCCTGCTACTAAGACTGTTGAAGATGACAAGGAGAGGATGTAATCACGATGATATTCTGGAGGACTAATGAAAGGGGCATTGGATAAGGTGGTTTTTAAATCGTAAAAAGTTGTTTGAGAATGTTCATCCCATCGAAATGTAATATCATGTTCAAAGAGGTGAAGGAAACCATGTGCGCTAGTGGCGTAGTCTGGGACAAAGCGAAGTAAAAAGTTGTCTTTTCCTTACAAGCTCTGCAGTTGGCGTAAATTCCTTGATGGGGGAATTTCTGTGATAGCTTGGACCTTGAGGGGGTCCACCATGATGCCGTGTTGGGAAGCAATGAACCCAAGAAGGCATCTAACAGTGACGCAAAATATGCACTTGAGGGGGTTCAAGCGGATATTTTACGGGAGACATCGTTGAAAAATGATGCCTAAGTCATCTAAATGTTAAGTTAGCTTTTTGGATCGAGAAATGAGGTCATCCAAATAAGCAAGGATGATGCGAGAAAGATCATGGAAAACATAGGTCATGGCCCGTTGAAATGTAGCATCTGCGTTCTTGAGGCCAAAAGGCATGACACAATAAGAAAAGGTACCCCAAGGGGTAGTAAAAATGGTTTTATATTGATCTGTTGGATGTATTTGGATTTTATTGTAGCCAGAGAACCCATCCATAAAGGACAGTTATTCATGGTCGACACAATCATCAATAATTTGGTCGATGAAAGGGGTTGGAAAGTTGTCTTTGGGACAATCATGGTTGAGATCGCGAAATTCTATGTAGACGTGAATAATGCCATTTTTTTTGTTAACGTGGATGGGGTTGGATACCCATGAAGTGTACACAATGGGGTAAATGAACCCGATAGAGCGTAAATTGTCAATTTTAGCTTTGATAGCTGTATTTTTGGATGGGTGAAGGGGCCGCTACTTTTGATGAACTAAGGCAATATTTGGCCAAGTGTCGATGCGATTTTTGATAATAGATGGATCAAGGTCGGGCATATTTGTATATGACCAGGAAAATATATCCCGGTATTCCTAAAAGAGATCTTTGTAAGTTGTGAGTTCTTTAGGGGAGCATGTGACATCAATGGTGATTTCTTCTACGATTCCCAGTTTGATGGAAATGTCGATGTTGACAATGGGGGAAATGTTGGCCATGTTGCCTTCTTCAAAAGCATTTGGGGCAGGGATAGGGTTGTTGAACCAATCTATATTCCCCAAAGGAATAAAATCCTTTGTTTTGATTGCGCATATGGAGGTTTGGGTAGGAGGATGAAAGGCCTCCTGTGAAATAAAAAGTGCTTGATGATGGAGCGCATTCCATGGGAAATCGGGGGTAGTGAGTTCTTCCAAGATATCCTCATCGCAGTGAAAAATGAGAGAATACAGGGGATCGTGGGAGGTGATAGGGGGAACTGTTAACGTGTGGTTGTACTTTAGTGGTGAGGACACAGCCAGGATATCATGTACAAGGTGTGAGGGACCACTGGACATAAAGTGAATGTCCCGATATTGTATACAGTGCCTCATTCGCGCAGGTACTGATGACAAAATGTATTGAATATCAGTAATTTGATCCTCAGTAGAAAGTGCTCAAGCGGGCTCTAGTTGAGACGTTTGGTGTACTGCGGATAGGGTTTGCTGAAATTGAGGTAGAGATGGGAAATGATGAGTGTAATGGCCATACTTTGAGCATATGGCACAAGAGAATTTGGTTCGAAACCCTTTATTTCTTACAGTGGAGGACTTTGTAGTAGCAGTGGATGTACTTGGTGGAGTGGTGAGAAATGTGGTATATCTAGGGAGTTGGATCGGATTACGTAACTCAGGAAGAGTAGGGAATCTATTAGTGGGGTTCCCATCTCTTTTGCATAGTGTGCAAGGAGGTTGAAATCGGGGAGGAAGTGGAGATGTGGGATCTTTCTTCTTTCATCTACCCCTAATAACGACAGTGGTGCCAATAGTGGGGGGGATGGTGGCATAGCAGGAGCATGTACTGTAATATGCATCGATATTCCCTTTATCTGAGGAGGGAGGGATGGTTGAGGAACCATCAGAGGTGGATGGAGATACCATATAGGGATGGAAAGCACCATGTTAGGAAGGGTAAGGGTTGCAGCTACCTGGAATGCTTGGACTCCAAGTGGGGGGTAGAAGAATGGAATTTGTGTAATGGCTTGGGGGATTGTCTCCCAAATCGGGATTTTCCTCTGGAGGAGGGGGAAATCAGGGATCAGTGGTGGAGTGGGATTCTCAGGGGATTCTTGAGGTAAAGGTTCTTCAACTGGTGGAACGTCGAGGTGAGGAGAGGCCTCAGTGAGAGGAATAGTGTCTTTGATATTTGTTCCAATAGAATATATGACACACACTTGTATTGAAGGGTGTAGGAGGGGTGGTGATCCATGATATGCCCCCAGAAAAGATGGGTCCTTGAAAATTTGGGGACCCATGTTGATGATTGAATAAGCGTTCGAGCTAGTGTGGACAAGGGAAAGAATTTTATCAATGTTGGTGGAATGGTTAGGCTCATAATGTGTGATTTGGTCAATGGCGACGATCTTCCCGTTGTGGGGGAACATCATTGTTAGAAACACAGAAGAGGCAACCGCCTTCATAGCGTACATGTAGTTATGTTTGATCAAAATATTGTAATCAAGTGGGGCGTTGATAACTTCAATGTCGATGAGGATTGTTTTTACCCCAAATTCAATGATGACATTTTGTAAGATCCCTTCAGGGGATGAGGGTCGACCATCATAAGCTCGTAGGGTGATGGAAGATGGTACTATCTCAGGGGAGCCAAGATTTTTCCAAACTACTTTCGACATGATGCATGTGGATGCACCTTCATCAATGATACATTGATGTACTGTGATGTTTCAGATTTTAAATAGTATTTGGAAAGCTACCAGGGCGGGGAGGCGTGATTCTCTGCTATCTAGATCAAAGGTGATGAGTCTAGTATCATCCGGGTTGACTTCCCACAACGTGGAAAGTAAGGATTTCCACTGAGTTGGATAGGTTTGGAGGAACTCCAATATAGACATGGCTACAGGAGATTGAACTAAGTCATCGACCAGACTGTAGTTATGGGCTTCCATAGCATGAGGATTATTGACATTTCATTGTCATGGAATGCAAGGTATGTGAATGTTTGGTTCAATGTTAGGGCGTGGAATCATCAAGGGTTGTTTGGCTGTAGCTGGAGCTACTTCTGAAGTGGTTGGGGTAGATTCAGGGGGAACACCATTCTAGAGAGCATGTGTTTGCAAAATAATTTCCTCTTCGTTGGTAAGGAGGGTGTTGCAATCGACCGAATTTCCAGGTTGAATGGGACCTGGGTTTTGATATTGCCTCATTTCGGGTGGAGGAGGGTGGAACTCCTATTGGGTATTCATCACACCTTGGTGTGGAATGGGGTTTTGAAAAATGGCGAGAGGTGGTTGTTGCAAATACTGTTGTGGGGCATGCTAAGGGGCAAGCGACGCGGCAAGGCGTTTCACGTTCATGGAGTCTTTCATCCATTTGAATTCATAAATTTGGGGGAAATGGTGTGTATAATGTCCATACTCACCATAGAGAACGCAAGGGAAGTTAGTTCGAATATTTGTGTTGTTATTCCCTTTTCATTTTTTATTATTGTCCCCTTGGGGGTTCTGGTTGCCTTGATTCTGGTTTCCTCCAGTGGCATGGTTTTGTTGGGGGTTATTTCCTCCTGGTCCCGGGTTATTATTCTTTCATTTTTTTCCTTTATTATTGGAATTATTCGAATGATGGGCTGGATTTTTCGTATTCAACTGTTCAAAAGTATGAAATTTTTACACAGGAGAGGGTTGAACAAAATTAATGTCAGCATGTGGGTGTCCTTATGGAGAAGAAACTAGTTTTGGAGGACCAGGAAATGGAAAATATGGAGTGTTTTGTGGCAAGGATCCATAGGGAGCATAGGAAGGTGAAGCGCTTTCACTAGTTCCCAAGTTATATGTTGAGGTAGAAGGTGAACCCGAACTTGGTTGAGAGGTCGAACGCATCATNGGGAGACATCGTTGAAAAATGATGCCTAAGTCATCTAAATGTTAAGTTAGCTTTTTGGATCGAGAAATGAGGTCATCCAAATAAGCAAGGATGATGCGAGAAAGATCATGGAAAACATAGGTCATGGCCCGTTGAAATGTAGCATCTGCGTTCTTGAGGCCAAAAGGCATGACACAATAAGAAAAGGTACCCCAAGGGGTAGTAAAAATGGTTTTATATTGATCTGTTGGATGTATTTGGATTTTATTGTAGCCAGAGAACCCATCCATAAAGGACAGTTATTCATGGTCGACACAATCATCAATAATTTGGTCGATGAAAGGGGTTGGAAAGTTGTCTTTGGGACAATCATGGTTGAGATCGCGAAATTCTATGTAGACGTGAATAATGCCATTTTTTTTGTTAACGTGGATGGGGTTGGATACCCATGAAGTGTACACAATGGGGTAAATGAACCCGATAGAGCGTAAATTGTCAATTTTAGCTTTGATAGCTGTATTTTTGGATGGGTGAAGGGGCCGCTACTTTTGATGAACTAAGGCAATATTTGGCCAAGTGTCGATGCGATTTTTGATAATAGATGGATCAAGGTCGGGCATATTTGTATATGACCAGGAAAATATATCCCGGTATTCCTAAAAGAGATCTTTGTAAGTTGTGAGTTCTTTAGGGGAGCATGTGACATCAATGGTGATTTCTTCTACGATTCCCAGTTTGATGGAAATGTCGATGTTGACAATGGGGGAAATGTTGGCCATGTTGCCTTCTTCAAAAGCATTTGGGGCAGGGATAGGGTTGTTGAACCAATCTATATTCCCCAAAGGAATAAAATCCTTTGTTTTGATTGCGCATATGGAGGTTTGGGTAGGAGGATGAAAGGCCTCCTGTGAAATAAAAAGTGCTTGATGATGGAGCGCATTCCATGGGAAATCGGGGGTAGTGAGTTCTTCCAAGATATCCTCATCGCAGTGAAAAATGAGAGAATACAGGGGATCGTGGGAGGTGATAGGGGGAACTGTTAACGTGTGGTTGTACTTTAGTGGTGAGGACACAGCCAGGATATCATGTACAAGGTGTGAGGGACCACTGGACATAAAGTGAATGTCCCGATATTGTATACAGTGCCTCATTCGCGCAGGTACTGATGACAAAATGTATTGAATATCAGTAATTTGATCCTCAGTAGAAAGTGCTCAAGCGGGCTCTAGTTGAGACGTTTGGTGTACTGCGGATAGGGTTTGCTGAAATTGAGGTAGAGATGGGAAATGATGAGTGTAATGGCCATACTTTGAGCATATGGCACAAGAGAATTTGGTTCGAAACCCTTTATTTCTTACAGTGGAGGACTTTGTAGTAGCAGTGGATGTACTTGGTGGAGTGGTGAGAAATGTGGTATATCTAGGGAGTTGGATCGGATTACGTAACTCAGGAAGAGTAGGGAATCTATTAGTGGGGTTCCCATCTCTTTTGCATAGTGTGCAAGGAGGTTGAAATCGGGGAGGAAGTGGAGATGTGGGATCTTTCTTCTTTCATCTACCCCTAATAACGACAGTGGTGCCAATAGTGGGGGGGATGGTGGCATAGCAGGAGCATGTACTGTAATATGCATCGATATTCCCTTTATCTGAGGAGGGAGGGATGGTTGAGGAACCATCAGAGGTGGATGGAGATACCATATAGGGATGGAAAGCACCATGTTAGGAAGGGTAAGGGTTGCAGCTACCTGGAATGCTTGGACTCCAAGTGGGGGGTAGAAGAATGGAATTTGTGTAATGGCTTGGGGGATTGTCTCCCAAATCGGGATTTTCCTCTGGAGGAGGGGGAAATCAGGGATCAGTGGTGGAGTGGGATTCTCAGGGGATTCTTGAGGTAAAGGTTCTTCAACTGGTGGAACGTCGAGGTGAGGAGAGGCCTCAG
Source organism: Picea glauca (assembly GCA_000966675.3). NCBI lineage: Eukaryota > Viridiplantae > Streptophyta > Pinopsida > Pinales > Pinaceae > Picea > Picea glauca. Next base: position 39,293 of record JZKD02S2188050.1, read on the forward strand.
TGAGAGGAATAGTGTCTTTGATATTTGTTCCAATAGAATATATGACACACACTTGTATTGAAGGGTGTAGGAGGGGTGGTGATCCATGATATGCCCCCAGAAAAGATGGGTCCTTGAAAATTTGGGGACCCATGTTGATGATTGAATAAGCGTTCGAGCTAGTGTGGACAAGGGAAAGAATTTTATCAATGTTGGTGGAATGGTTAGGCTCATAATGTGTGATTTGGTCAATGGCGACGATCTTCCCGTTGTGGGGGAACATCATTGTTAGAAACACAGAAGAGGCAACCGCCTTCATAGCGTACATGTAGTTATGTTTGATCAAAATATTGTAATCAAGTGGGGCGTTGATAACTTCAATGTCGATGAGGATTGTTTTTACCCCAAATTCAATGATGACATTTTGTAAGATCCCTTCAGGGGATGAGGGTCGACCATCATAAGCTCGTAGGGTGATGGAAGATGGTACTATCTCAGGGGAGCCAAGATTTTTCCAAACTACTTTCGACATGATGCATGTGGATGCACCTTCATCAATGATACATTGATGTACTGTGATGTTTCAGATTTTAAATAGTATTTGGAAAGCTACCAGGGCGGGGAGGCGTGATTCTCTGCTATCTAGATCAAAGGTGATGAGTCTAGTATCATCCGGGTTGACTTCCCACAACGTGGAAAGTAAGGATTTCCACTGAGTTGGATAGGTTTGGAGGAACTCCAATATAGACATGGCTACAGGAGATTGAACTAAGTCATCGACCAGACTGTAGTTATGGGCTTCCATAGCATGAGGATTATTGACATTTCATTGTCATGGAATGCAAGGTATGTGAATGTTTGGTTCAATGTTAGGGCGTGGAATCATCAAGGGTTGTTTGGCTGTAGCTGGAGCTACTTCTGAAGTGGTTGGGGTAGATTCAGGGGGAACACCATTCTAGAGAGCATGTGTTTGCAAAATAATTTCCTCTTCGTTGGTAAGGAGGGTGTTGCAATCGACCGAATTTCCAGGTTGAATGGGACCTGGGTTTTGATATTGCCTCATTTCGGGTGGAGGAGGGTGGAACTCCTATTGGGTATTCATCACACCTTGGTGTGGAATGGGGTTTTGAAAAATGGCGAGAGGTGGTTGTTGCAAATACTGTTGTGGGGCATGCTAAGGGGCAGGCGACGCTGGAGGGCGTTGCGCGTTCATGGAGTCTTTCATCCATTTGAATTCATAAATTTGGGGGAAATGGTGTGTATAATGTCCATACTCACCATAGAGAGCACAAGGGAAGTTAGTTAGAATATTTGTGTTGTTATTCCCTTTTCATTTTTTATTATTGTCCCCTTGGGGGTTCTGGTTGCCTTGATTCTGGTTTCCCCCAGCGGCATGGTTTTGTTGGGGGTTATTTCCTCCTGGTCCCGAGTTATTATTCTTTCATTTTTTTCCTTTATTATTGGAATTATTCGAATGATGGGCCGGATTTTTCGCATTCAACTGTTCAAAAGTATGAAATTTTTGAACAAGAGAGGGTTGAACAAAATTAATGTCAGCATGTGGGTGTCCTTATGGAGGAGAAACTAGTTTTGGAGGACCAGGAAATGGAAAATATGGAGTGTTTTGTGGCAAGGATCCATAGGGAGCATAGGAAGGTGAAGCTCTTTCACTAGTTCCCAAGTTATATGTTGAGGTAGAAGGTGAACCCGAACTTGGTTGAGAGGTCGGACGCATCATAGGTACCAGGGGGGTCCC
>JZKD02S2188127.1:0-17687 GCA_000966675.3 Picea glauca
TTGTGCTGCAAGTGCTAAGAGAACATCATCTCTATGCCAAATTCAGAAAATGTGAATTCTTCCAGAAGCAAATACATTACTTAGGCCATGTTCTCTCCGAAGAAGGAGTAGTGGTAGACCCTGACAAAATCAGGTCTATTATGGAATGGCTTACTCCAAAGGATGTTTTGAATGTCAGATCCTTTATGGGATTAGAAGGATACTATAGGAGATTTATAAAAGGATTCTCCAAGATTGGTTGTCTAATCAATGCCCTCCAGAAGAAGGGGACAAAATTACTGTGGACATAGAAGTGTGAAAAAAGATTTCAAACCCTGAAACATCTACTGACCCATGCAACCATGCTGAAGATCACCAATCCAGAAGCTGACTTCCTTGTGTGCACATATGCCTATAAGGAAGGGCTAGGAGGAGTCCTTATGTAGGAAGAAAGTGTGATCTGATATGAATCCCAAAAATTGAATGAGCATGAAGTCAACTATGTGACCCATGATCTAGAGCTGGCTGCCATAGTGCATGCCTTGAAAATATGGAGGCATTATCTCCTGGGGAGAAAATTTGTACTTATGACAGATCACTGTGGATTGTGATATTTGTTTGATCAACCAAATCTTAATGCTAGATAAGCTAGGTGGATGGCCCTCCTTAGCGAGTTTGATTTCAAAATCATATACATTGAAGGAAAGGAAGATAGGGTGGCCGATACCCTTAGCAGAAGATGAAAACAATTCACCTGGCAGCGGTGATCACCTATGAGACAGATGTCAAGGAAAGAAATAGAAATGCACAAGAAATAGATCCCTTCATCTAGACTGTGACCATGTACCTACAACGAGAACCCGCTGGAGTAAAATATGAAAGCTACTAGATGACCGAAGGAGGTCTGCTCACTTACAGAAGTAGATTTTATATCCCAGATTTTGACGACTTGAAGAGGTTCATAATGGATGAACTACATAAAAGACCCTACTCTGGTCATCCAGGATACCAGAAGATGATCACGGCCACCAAGAGACCATTCTATTGGCCTAGAATGAAGAAAGACATAGCCGAGTACTTAGCCAAATGCATAGAGTGCCAACAGGTTAAAGCATAACATCAAAACCCAGCAGGATTATTGCAACCTTTACCAATCCCAGAATGGAAATGGGAAACCATATCCATGGATTTCATCACTGGATTACCCACCTCAAACAAACAGAATGACGCCATTATGGTGGTGGTGGATAAATTGAGCAAGTTTTCTCACTTTATCCCCGTCAAATCCACTTGCAAAGAAATCGATATCACCCAGGTATTCATGAAGGAGATATTCATACTGCATGGTATGCCGAAAGAGATTATGTCTGATAGAGACATGAAATTTACTTCTAACCTTTGGAAATCACTAATGGTTGGCTTAGAAACCAAATTGTTGTTTAGAACCACCTATCACCCTCAAACCGACAGACAAACAAAATGAGTGAACCAAATACTTGAAGACATGCTAAGAATGCATGCAATGCATCAACCCAGGAAGTGGGAAGACTACCTGCCACTGGTAGAATTTGCCTACAACAACGGCTACCAAACATCCTTAAATATTAGTCCCTTTGAAGTTCTCTATGGTAGACCGTGTAACACTCCAGTCAGCAGGAGTGATCTCATAAACATGATTTCTTTTGGACCCAACATGTTGAAAGAAATGGAACAACAAGTGACTCAGATAAAACAAAACTTGAAGGTCGCTTAGAACTGATAGAAAATTTATGCTGACCAAAAGAGAACTCCAAGAGAGTTCAAAGTAGGAGATCATGTATATCTTAGAGTTAGGCTGAGGAAAATTTCCCTGAAAATGGGATCTTGTGCCAAGTTAGCACCTCAGTATTGTGGACCCTTTGAGGTTCTATATAGAGTGGGACCTGTAGCCTATAGGATAGCACTTCCTCCCACAGTAAAAGCACATAATGTTTTCCATGTCTCACTATTGAAGAAATATGTACATGATGCTAACCATATAATTGATTGGTATGTGATCCAGGTAGAACCAGAGGGAGAATTTCTACCAGAACCTCAATGCATACTAGACAGAAACGAAACCTCACTCCAGAACCAAACCATTGCACAAGTCAAGGTGCAGTCGAGACATTTTCACCCAGATGAGGCTACATGGGAAATGGAGAATGCCATGAGGCAGACATACCCAATTTTTTTTACTTCTGTACATGCATGTCATGTTGATAGATAATAACATCGAGGATGATGTTCCTTTAAGGGGAAGGGAATTGTAACACCATGTTTCCCCCAGTTTGTAAAAATAACTATACTGGCCAAACCCAAAAATGTGAATGTGAATAATATTATAAATATATATTGCAGGACTACTGAGAGGGGATATGTTGAAAAAGAGACCATGATGGCTAAAGAAAGGTGGTGGAAGGCACCTGGAAAGGTGGCGTTAACTTCCACCGAAACCAATACTGTATTTGGACTTCATTGACTCAGAGAACCAAGAGCGGCTCGCTGGCCCCAAATTAAATGACTCGTTAGGATTGGTAGGTAAAGGGATCCTCATGAGTAATGAGGGATGGGGGTGAACCGCCCATCCGTAGAGTCCTCAGACTTGACCACTGCGAGGAAACTCATGCCACAGGCAACCTCACCGAACAGAGAAAAGGCAAGAAGTGTGGGCGATCAAGGGCAGACACGAGGGAAGGAAGAATGAGAACTCTGGAAAAATACAGAGTGAGTGATAGCGGAGAAGAAGGAGAGTAACCTTCGTTCTCGGTCACTGGAAAACATAGATGTAGTTTTACAGCATCGTGGTCTCAGCTCAGGGGTGGCTAGTGGTAAATCCATTGGGAGTCACTGAGCCTACGGTTGGGTGGAAACAAGCACCCCTCTCAGCAGTCACAATCACATTTGGTGTTATTTCTGATAAGTTTTTTTACATCTTGCATCTTGAAATTTATATGCTGACATGTACGCTTACAGTCTGTGCAGTTTTATGAATGGTTTGAGTATAATATTTCTTGTGTAGTGTTTTGATTTAGAAATTGTGGTTGCACACTTATAATGGAAAGACTATGTATGGCTTATTTTTTATAAATCGCTATTTATACACATATTGAATTAATTCAGACTTCAAGTCTGTTCTCGGGAAATCTATACACTTATCCATCACAGGTAATACCCTAGATAGATATCCCCATAGAGACACCCTTCTTAGAAAGCTCACCAAGAACTTGGGAAAATGATTTGAATGTGCAAGTCTTAGTAACCTTGTATGAGGAAGAATGATCCTCTTGAAATCCTGAAATAGCAGTGAAGGAATACCGTGTTCACTTCGCAAGAGTTGTCAAGGAGGCATTGCACGGTCGAAATTCTCCATGGAAAATTCGCGAAGTCCCGAGAGCCGTCAGATCTTGCAGAGGAGAAGGGGAGTTATGATAAGCCTATTTTTCAAGTTTTAATTTCGGGAGAAATCGGACCGTAGGATGTGGGTCGACAAGGACCGTTGGATCACTCTCGAAATCTCATTTCATGGATTCACAAGTTGAAGGGTTAAAACCTTTGCCTCAAGATTCACGAGGCCATGAAAGGCGAAGTCCCGAAGGGGCGAAAGGGTTTGTGTGAGCTATTTATTGGTGAAGTGCATCGAAACTTGGTATTTCAGGGTTTCGTGGGTTGAAGAACTGAAAGATTAGCATCAAGATTCACAAAGTCGCGAAGTTTGAAACTCCAAAAAGTTTGGAAGTTTTGTTGTGGGACCCACGTTGATGACGAGTCAAAATTTCTACATTTCGGCATATCAACAGATAGGAGGTCAAGACTTTTGTCTCGAAAGTCCTGAAGGGGTGAAAGAATCTGAGCCATCCGTCTTCAGGAGGGTGCGTGTCACGGAATCATCCTTTTCGGAGATTCAGGCACTAGGAATCATAGAGGAGAGCATCTTGACTTCGTGAGTAGTGAAGTCCCGAGGAAATTTGAGTCATTCATCTAAGAGTGAACGCATGTCGCGAGATCACCCATATTGGGGATTCAGACATTGGGAGTCATAGAGGAAATTATTTTGACTTCGCGAGCGACAAAGTCGCGAGAGGATCAGGACCGTCCATATGGGGACAACATGTGGCAAAGATCAAGGAATCTTGCGAACTCAGAGGTTTGCAAGGTAAGAGCCCAAAGGTTGGGTGCTCCAAGTCATGAGTGGCGAAGTCACGAGGAGTGGAGATATTTGTTGGATCCAGAGAACGAAAGGACTGTTGGATCAGGAACCTCATTGCCTATCATGCGTTCGGGGGTTCGGAGGTTGAAAGGAGTCATTTTCGACTTCATGAATAGCAAAGTGTCGAGAGCTAGGCACAAGAGAACACGTGGTAGAACTTTAAGGTGGGGCTCGCATGATTGACATGTGGACACATGCCACCTGGAGAAGGGAGTCAATGCTTTGTTGACTTCTCACGTCTCGGGGATTCACAGGATAAGAGCATGAGATTTCAACCCTTTGACTTGTGAAGTCACGAGTAGCGAGAATGCGAGAGGGAAAATAAATATCGCTTCTCAAGGGTTCATGAAGGGAAGGTGCCAAGATTCGACACTACAACTCGCAGATTGGTGAGTTGCAAGAAGTGCAAAAGGAAGGTTAACCTTCACTGACTTTCAAGTCTTGGAGGATCGCATAAGGAAGGAATGAAAGTTCAACCTTTGAACTCACGAAATGGAAAGTAGTGAGAGGAGATAGCATTAATCTTAGCCGTTGGTCACGTGTGGAGGGCGCTGATAGAGGAGAGCTATACCCATTTCATGATCTCGGGTATCTCAATATTGCAAAAGAAGAGTCGGGAGTTTCGACTCGCAAACTCGCGAGATTGCGAGTTGCGAAAAGCACCTTCGGGAATAGGCCTTGGGCATAGCGTTGTGGTCGCTCGGAGAGGGTGGAGCTCATGCCTAGTGCTTCTCACATAGGTAGGCTTCTGAAAGGACCTTTGGATCGATTGGAAGGAGATTCCAGCTGGGAATCAAAAGAAGTCATTTCGGCTCATAAAATAAATTGATCGATCCTTAAGATCGGGAGGTTGCACAGATACTATGTTGAGGCAAAGGTGGCATATGTAGCCTGTGATAAGATCTGTAGGTTCTTAGGGATTCTATCCCTCAAGAAAAGGCAAAACATTTATCATGCCAGAGTGGGTAAGTGACATCATCGAACAAGTTATTCAGGAGTTCGCTGAGTAGGAGGCTCTAGTGAAGAAACAAGTCGAGGTAGCTCGAGGGCTTCGAAGCAGTGTTTCCCATATCAGAGTGACTTGGGATGAGTCACAGGTGAGTGTTGGGGGGTTGTTGGCCCTTGAACAGGTTTGGAGGAAACGATCTTCATGTTTGACCACTTTTGGGACTTCAATAGGCTGGTCAAAGACGGAGCACCCAGGCGAAGTGGATATCATGGGATCTTTCCCTTTTTGCTGGATTTTTAGGTTTTAGGTTTTATGTAACTGGTATGGGATGTCATCCCATGCATTCATCCATGCTTAGGCCCCTTTTTGTAATGTATAAATAAGTATCTAGGTGATGTAAGAAAAGGTCGGTGTGTTAAGTGCTAGTGTTGGCTATGTGCAAAGAAGTGTAAGAGTAGTTCAATCTGTGTGATTGTAGTCATGATCGACTTTGTGAAAGAACCTGTGAAGGTTGCTAAGTGAGAATAGTTTCGAATGATTTGTACATATTGTATGCGAGACTTGCAGAGCTAAGTGAAAGTGGTTGTAGTGGGCTTTGGGCCTTGATATAATTTGAGGAAGGAGGATATGACGAGGTGCGCGCAAATCTCATGTCCTTTGCAGAGTTTGATCTGTGGCTTGGTGCATGTAAGAATATTGGAAGAAGCTAATAAATAAGAAGAAGAGTTGGTGGGCGTAGCCCCACACTGGGGTGAACCACCTATATCCTGTTTTATTGTGATTTGTGTAGTATTATTCATGGTGTTTATGATTATGTATGCTTAGTGCATTGTTCTTGATGGATGATAGATAGATCTATGAATTCTTAGTTCTTTATGATGTGAATGAATGTTAGATCTGAAATTATATTAAGTGCTTATAAGTGTTTGATCTGTTTATCACAGCATTGTTATGTATTTAGGGTTAATCTGCGATGTGAATAAGAATCATAACTGAATGCATATTATTGTCTAAGAGTTCTGTTGAAGTGTGTAATCATAGATCCGTGTCGCAGCTAGGTTGTAGACACTTGAGTCCTACACCCCCCCTGCCTCTACCTCGGGTGAGACTTCATCTTCTTTGCAGGTGTTGCCAAAAGGGCTGGTAGTTAGGGTTTGGTTGGTGCATTGTTGAAGCGTTGAACCCTGGGTCTACCCCTGTGCCAATAGGATGTTACTAGTACATAGTTACGCCTTTTGGATTGAATAATCCACTAGTAGTATTATCTAGAATGATTGTAGAAACATTTAAATATTTTATTCATAAGTTCCTGGAAGCATACTTAGATGATTATAAAATGTTCATTTTGCTGAAAGACCATGCTGAAACTCTACGCTTAATGTTGGACAGATGTAGGAAATTTCAAATATCTTTAAACATAAAGAAGTGAATTTTTTATGCTTGGTTTGGTATTTTGTTGGGCCATGTAGTATGTAAATAAGGAGTGTTGGTTGATCCTATGAATATTGCAGTAATCTTTTTTTTCCACCACCTATTTTAGTGCGATAGTTACAAGCAATATTGGGTCATATAGGAAGTTCAATAGGGGATATGTGTAGATCACAACTTCATTGGAAAAGTTGTTTAAGAAGGAAGTAAAATTTCAATGGAAGGAGGAATGCTAGAAAAGTTTTTATATGTTGAAGAAAAAGTTAGTTATCGCCTTGATTTTGATATTTCCATATTGGAAGAAGAAGTTCCATGTTCACATGGATGCGTCAAATGAAACATTAGGTGTCATTCTAGCACATCCATAGTAAGGATATTTAGATCACCCCATTGCATTTTCCATCAGGACATCGTCAACTGCATAATGGAATTATACTACTACAAAATGTGAAGGATTGGAAATGGTGTATGCACTGTAGAAATTTAGACATTATTTTTGGGTTCTATGATACTTGGTCAATAAGCGAGTGTTGGCGGGGAAGATATGAAGATGGCTATTACTATTTAATGAATATGAATTTGAAGTAATTGTGAAGCCAGGAAAGTTAAAGTCAAGACTGGATCATTTGTTGTGCGTAATATTAGGAGAAGATGTAGAAAATTTGTATTACATTCTACCAAATGCACACTTATTTGCAATACAGATGGTTGATAACTATTTTGTAGATATAGTCTAGCTCTTGAGTACAAGAGTAGCCCCACCTGAGTTTACAGTTGTGCATAAGAAGTAGTTAGTAGTGAAGGAACCAAACTATTATCTAAAAATAATAAATTTATACAAGTTAGGTGTAGATGGTATTCTACAATGATGTGCATTGGAGGATGAAAGACATATGATATTGTTAGAGGAAATTTGTGGGAGGTTGTTGGGCCCTTCGTTTTTGGAAAAGAACTACGCAACTTTTTACTAAGCACAAGTCACACAAACTTCATCAGAGGCTGGGAGAAAGAGTAACATAAAGTAGTTGCGTAAGTCAACGCAACACCAACTAAGAAACAAACAGTTGCAATAGAACATGAAATCTTGCAAGATGAGAAGGAAGACACAACCCAACTATATATAGGGATGAATATAATTATAAAAGGGTTCTTTAGGTTGGGTTGAGTTATGTTGATCAGAGTCTCCCAAGTTCTGGGATTAGTCGTTGATACCTATTGTAAAGTCGAGAGAAGACAAGCAAGAGTCTGTAATATGCCCTTTTGTGTCAGTTTGAGTCTGTAACAGAAAAAGATCTCAAGGGTAATATGAAGAAGGATCATATTTTAAAATATGATGTGTCTTTGTATGTTTACTTATGCATTACAACATTTCTTTATGGATTATGAGTTCTATTTGGTGGTTCTATGTTTAATTGCTACTCAAAATGTAAGTAGGTTCAATTCATGCATTTAGATGATTCAGATTTGTTAATGAGTCTTGCGCAAGAACAAGAATGAGTCCCAAATTCTCTATGGATCATCTTTAGTATTATTCCTACCCTTCCCTATCTATCTATCTCAGCAACACTTCAGGTGAGACTTCTTCTCTTCAAAGGAGATGAAAATGTCAGCGCTCTAGACTACATGGTACCTTTTATTGGTAACCTGAGAAGGACCCTAGTTTGATCAAATCTGTGCCAATGAAATGGTTCTATTGTCGAGACGCATGTTAAAAGGGAACCTATAGGGAGGATGATGTCGCCAATCCATAGAGCTGGTATTGATCAATGGTGGGAAAGGAAATGTGACACCTTCATATGGAAAGAAATAGAACTAAGAACAAAATCATTGGAAAACACTCGCGAAGCAATCTTTTACTCAGAAAGATAAAGCGACGAGTGTGAGATTTTCTGGGTTAAATTCTTGGAAGAATTTTTTCATTCTATAAAGAAGCTCCAAGAAGCTCTAGATTTCTAGGGACGGGTCAAGAAGATATGCATGTGGGATACTGACAAGTTAGAAGCACTCCAGAGGTTGGATTTCCTAGTCACGCGAGATGTGGATTTTTGGGTTAGCACCAAGCTAAAAGGATACATAATCAAATTTGCAGTTGAGAACCACCAGTCTTTCTCATGGGAAGAGGAAATTTTCAAGAAAGGTGCAAGGGGAAGACTATTGAGGGAAATCCCCCTGTGGATTAAGGATTTCTTGATGGAGGAGGGGATGTTGATTATGTCCCCAACTGACATGGCAGCATAAACACCCTCTCTTGGGGTGGGGTGAGACAGGGTGAGGGTCATGGCATGAGTAAGGGGAAGGGTTATTTGAAAAATGGGGGGGAAAAAATAAGAAATGGATTCCAGAGATGAGCGATCCTTGAAGAGAGCCACCATAGTTGAGAAGTGGTGGCGCAAAAAGATCAAGAAAGCCACAAGACAGTCTGAAAATTTGAGGAAAGAAGGAGGATCAGGAGAGATAGAGGACAGACAAATGGAAGAACTATAGAGGATGAGAAGACATGAACGACTAGCCATTCAAAGATTAAACGAGAGAGAAGTAAGGAGAGAAAGAAGTCCCCGGGAGGTGGGACGAGAAGGATAAAGTGTGGACGTAAGAGAGGAGGAAGCCGTCATGAATCTTGGAGGAGAAAGAGAAGATTTAACCCTGATAACAGGAGATATTGGGAACCTGGTCGAAGAGATCATCCCAGTGGAAGCTAACAACACCCCCCGGATCAAAGAAAACTTCCCTGAAGCCAGTGGTTCTATCCCCGAATCACCCATATGCCAAGTTCCTTCTATAAAAGAAGTAAGTCTGATACTACCCTCTCATTATGTTCCAGTACAATTAATTAGTCAGTCATAACCAGGAAGTGAGAGTACAGGGAGGATATTGGGATCCCCTAGTAAATCACAAGAAGGATTGTTAGGATTGATACTGATAGGAACAACAAGTTCAACAATGGCTAGCCATACAGGAGGTTCGATTGCTAGATACCCAGAATTTTGGGGTAAGGGAGATGAAGACGTTGAGCATCACTGGTTCTTGTGCAAATCCATCTAGAGATCTCGAGGGACTTTGGATGAAAATAAGTTGGGCAAGTTCCAGACTACCTTGAGAGGTCATGCTCTCAAGTGGTACATGAATATCATTGAACCAGGAGTGCCAATGACATAAGGTCAAGCATCCACACTTGGCTAGGTGTGGACGAGGTTCATAGCAGAGTTCAAACTGCTTGAGTCAGAACAACGGGCTCTATCTGAGTTGCCTGAGATCTAGTAGAGGGAAGGAAAATCAGCCTAGGAGTACACCCAAAACTTTAAATATTCCATAGGGAGGTTGGCACATCCAATCCATGAAGAACATAAAAGGGAATGTTACATTCAAGGGATGTTGCCTCTGACTCGGATTTCTCTAACACAAAAATGGATAGCCACATTGACAGATGCCTTTGAACAATCAATGAAGATTGAAGCCATGGAGGGATAACCTCGAAACTTGAGAGAAGCTAGACCCTTGGTAGATGTGAATCTGGCACAACTACAAGGGTAAATATTCACACTTATAGAAAATATTCAGTAGCTAACGATACCTAGATGAGGACGACCATAGGTTTGGTGCACTAATTGTTATACGGAAGGTCATTTGGTGAATGAATGTCCATGGATGAGGGAACTAGGATCTCCTTGGAATCTTATGGTAGCCCCAACAGGACCTACAGGAGGAGTTTCGCAAGTGTCGACGAAATCAACATTCCATAACCCCACCCCATATCATGCTTTCCTAGGAGGCCAAGTAGCACCAACAATAGAATATTGTGAGATCTGTTGAATCCATGGACATGGACCAAGATAGTGTCCCATCATGTAGTAGTATTCAACAGTACCAAACACAATACACTGCAAGTTCTACGCATCCACCACACATAATACCAATCAATGTGGAGCATTGGATGCATTCATGGACAGGCTAGGCCGAACAACATTCAGGGTGAATGAAAACCCATAGGGACTAGGAAGAGGTTAAGGAGGTGGAGTCGGAGGAGACTTCAAAGGAGGAAGAACTGGGGTATGAGGACCAAGCAGATGTTATAACTGTGATGAAAAAGGTCACTTGGCTAGAGATTGTCCTCATCCAAGGTGACCATGGTGCTCTCACTGCAGAACCAATGGACACGCAACTAAATACTGTCCGGAGTTAATCACAAAGTGGGGAGATAGAGTAAGACAAAGAGGAACTAAACTTATCATTTCATAGATCAAGAGGATTTATAAGGGACAGTTTCCCAATATTAATATCGTTACTCGAGGAGGAGTGAAGAGAGGAGATGATGTTGATACTCTTCCTTAGATCTAGAAAGAAACACCCAAGGGAGACAAGTATGACCCCCTAAAGAAAAAATTGTTCTTTAAACATGCCATAGAAGTACTCCAAAATATTCCTAGTCATGAAACAAAATACCCCCATCCTATTCGAATGTTTACCCTAAGATGGTGCAAGCCCCTGCTTCACCCCCTGCACCCATAAACTCTGTAATCAGACCAAGACAGCTTGAGAAACCTAAAAACACAGTTGACCTCTAGTTTTAGTTATTCTCATGAGGAAACCAGATGACAGACCAGCAATTGGAAAACACTGGCAGCTCAATTTTGCAAGGACTTCTCATTCACAAGTAAGTAACTTGAACTTGAACTAGCTCTGCAAAAGATTCAAGAACTTCTGTTTACAACCAATAGCAATAAGAGATCAAACTTTATAGTGTGTCCCAAGCATACCCAAGAACGTCAGAATAAATTCCACTTACCCTCGACTAGAAATCCTATAGAATGCTATCAGATTGGCAAACATTCAGAAATCCTAGATGAATTATAAGAACTGAGAAACCTAGCCGTCAAAGAGAAAGAGGGGAACAGGGAAATCCAAAATACCATACCTAGCTAGACTGATAGTTCCTATAATCACCCATTAAAATTGAAGAGACTCAACATAGGGACCAAAGAGAAACCCAATATAGCCTTGGTGGGAGATTACTGGGATGAACAAGCTAGTCAGGGAATAAAGAGTTTACTACGAGAATATGAGGATTTGTTCCCAAAGACTTTTTCAAAATTAAAGGGAATTAAGGGAGTCATGGGAGAGATGAATATTGAGTTAAAAATAGGATCCATTCCTGTTAGACATAGACCATACTGTCTTAACCCCATGATAAAAGAGAAAGTTAAGAAGGAGATTGACAAGATGTTAGAAGCAGGTCTCATTTTTTCGGTAGAAGAAGATGAGTGGGTCAGCCCGATAGTCATCCAAAGAAAGAAAGACACAGAGGATATTAGAGTCTCTGTAGACTATAGGAGTCTCAATGCCGCCTATGTGCGCGACCATTTCCCAACACCTTTTACCGATGAAGTACTCAAATAGATTGCGAGGAAGGAAGCATACCCATTTACAGACGGATTTTCAGGATACCATCAAGTCAGGATCACCAATGAAGAAAAAAGAAAGACCACTTTAATTACTGAAAGGGGATATTTTTCATACAACGTGATGCCATTTGGTTTAAAGAACGCCCCTGCAGTTTTCTTCAGGATTATGATAACAGCCTTTAGAGAGTTCATTCACAAATTTATAGAATTCTATATGGATGATTGGAAAATATATAGCATGCTCAAGGAACATGTAGCACTGCTAAGGATAATGTTTGACAGATGCAGAGAATTGCAAATCTCATTAAATATCAAAAATGTATCTTTTGTGTACCACATGGTAATCTATTGGGCCACATAGTTTTCTGAGAAGGAGTATTGGTAGACCCAAAAAAAATTACGGTCATTGCAATTATTATTTCACCTACGAATGATAAACAACTTCACTCCACACTAGGACATATAGGCTACTATCACAAGTCCATTCGAAGATACACCAACATTACTGCACCTCTGGAAAACCTCCTGAAAAGAGATGAAATGTTCCAATGGAATCTCGAATGTGATAAATCATTTGAGACACTTAAGGAGAAGCTCATTACAAAACCAATTATGATATTCCCAAACTGGGATAAGGAATTTCACGTTCATGTAGATGTTTCAGGAATTACTTTAGGAGCTATCTTAATGCAACCTGGAGATGGAGCTATGGATAACCCCATCTACTTTGCAAGTCATAAACTATCGCAAGTAGAGTGAAACTATACAATGATAGAAAGGGAAGGACTAGCAATGATTTATGCTTTACATAAATTTAGACATTGTCTTCTAGTTTCCCATTTCAAATTCTTTACTGACCATTCTGCATTAAAATACATAGTTAACAAACCTGTGCTGGAAGGGAGAATTTGTAGATGGCTGCTGCTATTTCAAGAATTTTCCTTCCAATTTATCATCAAGCCAGGATGATGCAATGTCGAACCTAATCATCTATCTAGACTAGAGTCAGAAGAAAGTGCCGAAGCAGTGGATGACCAGCTCCCAGACGCATATTTGTTCAGGATTGAGGCCATACCAGAATATCTAAAGGACATAGAAATCTTTTTCAGTACAGGAGCTTGTCCTGAAACGCATTCCGCAACCCAGAAACACCATATGGTAGTTCGAGCAGAAAATTACCAATTGATCATAGGATAGTTGTATAAACTAGGACTAGACAACATTCTCAGATGATGCGTCTTAGATCATGAAAGGCAAGATATACTCTGGGAATGCCATAGTGGATTTGCGCAAACCGAGAGGACTGGGATGACAGATTTCCAATGGTACTATGGGCCTACAGGACAACCACAAAGAAAATCCATAGATACACACAATTCCATCTAGTTTATGGAAGAGAGGTAGTGGCTCCTGCAGATTTCATCACTCCAAGTCTATATATTTCCCAAGCCACACATATGACAGAAGAAGAATCAGTGGCATAGAGATTTGCGGAGCTCCAAGAGCTCGAAGAAACTAGATTTCTAGCAAAATTCCATCAGTTGGTTGAAAAGGCGAGACAAAATTCTTA
Source organism: Picea glauca (assembly GCA_000966675.3). NCBI lineage: Eukaryota > Viridiplantae > Streptophyta > Pinopsida > Pinales > Pinaceae > Picea > Picea glauca. The sequence goes on from JZKD02S2188127.1 coordinate 13,554, forward strand.
GCATGATCAACACATTAAGACGAAGGTATTTACACAATGGGACAAGGTATTACTCTATGACAATCGATACCAGAAGCATCCTGGCAAGCTGTGTATGCACTGGTTGGGACCTTACATAGTTGTGGAGATCTGACCTTCAAGAGCAGTCAGACTTGTGCAAATCTATGGTGTGCTATGACCTAGATGGGTGAATGGTGATCACCTAAAGCCCTACCTATCTCAAAACTGAGAAAGAAGGATAGTTGCTCCAATTCGATGGGGACTGTACAATAGTTATATTTTAGTTTTGTTTTCTTTGAAATGTTGTAAAATTGGTTAATAATGTCTATGTGCATAGTGTCACGCCATAACACATAGTTCATTTTCTTTGTTTAAGTGTTGGTTTCTACATAATGGATGACTCAGTAGTACAATACCTAAAGCATGAAAAAGTCCATTAATGATAGTCATTAAAGGTGGCGGAGACAACCTTTGTCATTGTAGGCACCACAAATTCCAATCCAATCTGAATTATAGGCCACACAAACTCATTCTAGTCACAACCTTTATTGCCATTCTGGTTCCCCAACTGACATTGTTAAGCCATAAAGTCTCATTGTGCCAATATTCCATCGAATTTCATGCAAAGACACCCACTCATCAAAAATAAAGGTCTCAATTCAACAATGTCCCTATTCCACTCAAATAAGTAAATGCCAAGATCGACCAATAGGATTCCTTGATTAAACCGTCCCATCGGACAACTCACACCCAGGTGTGTCTATATGGTCATGATGACAAGCAGTTACTCCTAAAACTTCCTAGTTAAACCAGGTACAAGGCTCTCATAACTCTATCAAGAATGTATTGTTTCCAAAAATGAGCATAGAAATTTCCAAATGCAACAATGTGAACCAATTGGGACCACTATAAAAGTTGCAGATGTAACCCTAGTTCTTACCTCCCACAGAAGCACGAATGTTGAGAGACACATCAAGCTGAAGCACCATGATGAAAGAAGTAGTACCAAATGAGCCCTACGACCCCCATGTCAATATCGTGGGTGACCTCAAAGGGAAGGTAGAACACGTTAAGATACTCTACCTTGACCTCACAGACTCAGCCTTGTTCTCACAGATGTACACATACGTCTTTTAGGAGATAGCTCTGGATGGAACTAGAGACATGAAATTTGTACCAAGAAAAGAGTTCATCAACTTATTTAACTCCATCATCATGAACTTGAGAGACTTACTAGTCTTTGGTACAATAGGTGAGATTGGGTGCTGCACGAAACTCCTGATAAGCAGAGTGCTTGATAGAAGTCTATGGTTGGATAACTGGTATCCAATCCATACAGAATATATCCATCAACTCATGGGACTATCCTCCCAAGGAGAGGATGTGTCGAAGGGATTTTAGGGTCTTGGAAAGCATGGGAAAAATAAAGGCAAGCCCAGCCTATACGATAAGTTTTACACAAAGAGAGGAGGACACACAACAATCATTGAACCAATACTACCCAAAAATAGTCTAGGTTGGTTTCTACATCATAGCCAACAAGGTTATGAGGTCTTACTATAAGGGAGAATGCACCCTAGATGTGCTATCAGTCGTTAAGTTTTGCGCATAGGGAGTAGTGTTCAATTGGTGTAGTTTCCTGCTGTAGGAACTACTAGTAGCTTGTGAGGAAGCTTAGGAGAAGGGAGGAACCTTCACCTATGGATACCTACTTATGGCATTCATAATGCTCAAATGGAAGCTACCTGTGGGTAGACAACCAAAAATACCAGAAAAAGGGCGCATGGTAAAGATGTTTGAGCCATGGCAGTCCAGACCAGACTTGGAGAACACAACACTCAACAATGCAACCTTCTCCAAATGGTATAATTCTATGATAGATGCAACTTAGAGGTTGTGCATCCCACAGGAGATCCTCAATTGCAACATGAGGAATATTGCCTTCAGCATGAACCGACACAACACAATCATCTGGCTGAGACATGCAAGCCAGGAAAATTTCCACACATGGATGCTACCATTCTATTTGGATGAGGGATCTTTCGATAAGTAATTCATGTCATGGCCAGGATTTAAACATGACCCGCGCAAATCAGGGATGCATTACATTCTGCCTGTGGAGTTGCTCAAGAAAAAAGACAAGGAAATAGGAGAGGGACCGAGTTCAGGCCCCACGCATAAGAAGCCATATGCTCTGACACAAACATACTCAGAGGAGGAATAAGAGATACCACAGCTGGAGCGGAGGAAAATACAACCCCCCGACAACTACTGGACGATGTTGTGTTGTCAAGTGCGTAGGTTAACCAGATCCTGTGTGTTGTTCTTGGTACCAAACTAGTGGTGAAGAGGCCCATAATTGGGGTGTCATCAAACAAACCATTGAACTCACAACCCCTTGCATATGTTACTCCCCAGACTTGCGCCATTATCAAAGCCACGACTATCATTGACATTCAAGATGACCTGGACCCTGAAACACTTCCGTTCACATTTATCATTGAACACCCTCCACCACCACTCCAATTACCAAACCTCATCACGACCAGTCCACATCAGACAATAACCTCAGAACTAATCCAGCTCAACCACCCAAAGACAAAGGAATGATGAACCCCACAAATAACCAGAGAACCACCCAAGCCAAGACTAGAAATTCCCAATCCTAACCCCAAAGCATTAGAGCAGTGCACAATGTTGGATGTTCCAAATATGAACACCCAGGAACAACAACTTGAGTNAATGATGAACCCCACAAATAACCAGAGAACCACCCAAGCCAAGACTAGAAATTCCCAATCCCGACCCCAAAGCATTAGAGTAGTGCACAATGTTGGATGTTCCAAATATGAACACCCAGGAACAACAACTTGAGTATTCCACATAGGAAGAAGATGCCTGTAACAGAGAGGAGAAAGAACCTGACAACGACCAACAAATAACCTGACCAACCAAAGGTGAGTGTGCCCAAGAGATCACAACAAGGATGATGTTAGGGGCTAAATTTCGCTCATGGGCTAATTTTCCATGTTTTTTCCCAAAAAGATTCGCTATTCTAAAAATAATTCGCCCAAATTCTATAGGATAAAATTATTCTACCTTAAAAATCACCAAAACATTATAAAAACTATATAGAATCCTTAGAAATTTGAATATTTTTACAAAAATATCGCCAAACATTTATAGTTGGAATATGAAGGATTACTAAGATTCGCCAAGGTTTCTACATTTTAAAATAAATTTCCATCCTTAAAATCATCCCTGGATCACAGTGCATGATGGAGAAGAACCGAAATATACAAAGATACCATATGCGCACAATGATCCAGAATCAACAACGGAGCAGGATACGATAGCCATACGAGTTCAAATGGAACAAGTTCTTCAGAACCCCCAACAATGTGCAGAATTGATGCAACTTTGCATAGACAGAACAAAGGTTCTGACTCTTTTTCCAGCAGAGATAAGGTTGAGAATCGCACGAGTCCCACCAATGAAGGAAGAGTTAGAAAATCACTCTGACCGTTCAATAGGCAGTGGAATGCCACTATAGTGGCAAGTACCCATCGATGCAACTGCTTCATCCACCAACCTAGTACAGTGGCCAGCACCACACTTATTTGTCCTAATCAGGGCATCCATGGACTAGTTGGAGTAGAGGCTCCAGGAGGCCGAGAGATCCACCAAGATCACAAGAAAGAATAATTCATGGAGCACACATGCATAATGTAGGAAGAACATGACAGGTTCCAAGTCCAACGCAAATTGGAAACATTACATGCAAAACTTGTAGAAGCTTGGCCGAAGATTCAGAAGGTCGCAACTAAACAACCCGAAGCCAGTGACGTAAGTGACCCAGAGCAACAGATAGATATTTTACAGGAAGCATGGATGCAACATGTCAATCACACGGATCAGCTCCATGTGAAGCTACAACAGGTCTAGCAGGAAGCATAACACCAGCCTCAGTAGTTGCAGGAACAAATGTAGAAGATAATATTGCAAGGAAACAATGTCAAAGCAACACTACACAAGCACAGAACGGACTGCACCAAAATTTTTAGAGAAGTTAGAGACTATATGGGAATCATCACTTGATGAAATCAGGTTTTAGAGGAGGTCTGAACAAATATC
>JZKD02S2188127.1:17697-60438 GCA_000966675.3 Picea glauca
AATATTTTTACAAAAATATCGCCAAACATTTATAGTTGGCATATGAAGGATTACTAAGATTCGCCAAGGTTTCTACATTTTAAAATAAATTTCCATCCTTAAAATCATCCCTGGATCACAGTGCATGATGGAGAAGAATCGAAATATACAAAGATACCATATGCGCACAATGATCTAGAATCAACAACGGAGAAGGATACGATAGCCATACAAGTTCAAATGGAACAAGTTCTTCAGAACCCCCAACAATGTGCAGAATTGATGCAACTTTGCATAGACAGAACAAAGGTTCTGACTCTTTTTCCAGCAGAGCTAAGGTTGAGAATCGCACGAGTGCCACCAATGAAGGAAGAGTTAGAAAATCACTCTGACCGTTCAATAGGCAGTGGAATCCCACTATAGTGGCAAGTACCCATCGATGCAACTGCTTCATCCACCGACCTAGTACAGTGGCCAACACCACACTTATTTGTCCTAATCAGGGCATCCATGGACTAGTTGGAGTAGAGGCTCCAGGAGGCCGAGAGATCCACCAAGATCAAAAGAAAGAATAATTCATGGAGCACACATGCATAATGTAGGAAGCACATGACAGGTTCCAAGTCCAACGCAAATTGGAAACATTACATGAAAAACTTGTAGAAGCTTGGCCGAAGATTCAGAAGGTCGCACCTAAACAACCCGAAGCCAGTGACGTAAGTGACCCAGAGCAACAAATAGAGATTTTACAGGAAGCATGGATGAAACATGTCAATCACATGGATCAGCTCCATGTGAAGCTACAACAGGTCTAGCAGGAAGCATAACACCAGCCTCAGTAGTTGCAGGAACAAATGTAGAAGATAATATTGCAAGGAAACAATGTCAGAGCAACACTACACAAGCACAGAACGGACTGCACCAAAATTTTTAGAGAAGTTAGAGACTATATGGGAATCATCACTTGATGAAATCAGGTTTTAGAGGAGGTCTGAACAAATATCCAGGTGCTGAATGAAGAAATTGCAGTCACAATGGACCCTATGGAGCAAAAATAGAAGTTCGACCAAATTCAGTAGGCTGACAACGAACTAAATACACTCTATGAGACACAATCCATAGCCAAGAAAGAGCTACACGATTTTTGAATGGAAATTTAGACCACCTATATGAAAATGCATCAATTTGACGCAACAACTGATTCTGAGTGGAAATCATTGGTTGCGGCCAAGCCAAAGAAGTACAAAAAAGAGACAACACAATAGTTCCTTGCAGAAGCATCACTCCTCACCCGAAAATGGTAGGACAAAGTTGAAAGAATTCAAGGAGTAAAGAACAGAGCCTTAGATTTGGTACCAGAATTGGGCCCTTCGTTTAAGGAGGTAAAGGAAGAAAAGGCACAAACAAAATATCCCAAAATAGAAGAAACGATGGACAAGGGAAAACAACAATTTCTCCTGGTGAATGTGAAATAACCAAGCATGTGACTCAAGGATGAGTCAAGGATTGTGGTTAGAGCCTGTTGGGCCCTTCGTTTTTGGGAAAGAATTGCACAAGTTTTGACTAAAAATGAGTCGTGCAAACTTCATCAGAGGCTGGGAGAAAGAGTAATAGAAAGTAGTTGCGGAAGTCAGTGCAATTCTAGCTAAGAAACAAATGGTTGCAACAGAATAAGAAAGCGTGCAAACCAAGAAGGAAGACACAACCCAACTATATATAGGGTTGAATATAATTGTAAAATGGTTTGTTAGGTTTGGTTGGGTTATGTTGATCATAGTCACCCAAGTTCTGGGATTAGTCGTTGATACTTGTTGTAAAGTTGAGAGAAGACAAGAAAGAGTCTATAATATTCCCTTTTGTGTGAGTTTGAGTCTGTAATAGAGAAAGATCTCAAGGGTAATATGAAGAAGGATCAAATTTTAAAATATTATGTGTCTTTGTATGTTTACTTATGAATTACAACATTTCTTTATGGCTTATGAGTTATATTTGATGGTTCTATGTTTAATTGCTACTCACAATGTAAGTAGGTTCAATTCTTGCATTTAAATGGTTCAGATATGTTAATGACTCTTGCACAAGAATAATAATGAGTCCCAAATGCTCTATGGATCCTCTTTAGTCTTATTCCTACCCTTCCCTATCTATCTGTCTCAACAATTCTTTGGGTGAGACTTCTTCTCTTCGGAGGAGACGAAAATTCTAGCGCTCTAGAATACATGGTACCTTTTGTTGGTAACCTGGGAAGGACCTTGGTTTGATCAAATCCATGCCAACAAAGGTCACTATGCAAGAAAAATGATGACTCAAAATATCTTACACACATAACTATGGTGACCCACCCTTCATTAGGATGAGAAGGATTTTTTTTAGACTTGTGATGTCTTTCAGAGAGTTGGGAATCCTTCCAAAACAAATGATATGTTGTTAGTACCACAATTCACATTACAATATTTTGATAAATGGGCAGTCAATTTTGTTGGACCGATCAATCCAGTAGTGAAAAGGTCATGAGAGAGATACATAATTGCTGTGACATATTACTTGATTAGATGGGCTAAAGAAAAACATGTAAAATATTGCAGCACAAAGAATGTTCTGCAAATTATGTTTGAGAATGTGGTTACAAGGTTTGGATGTCCGAGAATCCTTACAAGTGATCAAGGAACTAATTTTTTGAATAATATGACTGCGTTGACGGAGGAATTCCAGGTTCATAACCATAAAATTACATGTTACCATCCTCATGCAAATGGAAAAGTGGAATCATTCAACAAGATCCTAGAGGATGCATTGAATAAGGTATGTAATGTAAGTCGAGATGACCGAGACTTCAAGATTCCAATAGTACTATGGGAATATAGGACAAAAAGTAAGAAGTTGACAGGAAATACACCATTCATATTAGTGTATATCCAAGAAATAGTCATGCTTATGGAATTCATTGTGCCAATTCTGTGCATTTCCACATTGACATAGCTTACTGATCCAGGAGGATCCATAAATGTTCAAAAATCAAATTTCTCCAATGCTCATAAAATATGCACCATTGCGAAGAGCTAGTTTCTAGATTTCCAATAGCACAAAAAAGGCCTCAATCCAACTTTGTATGAGAAAGTTATGGCAATATGAAGTTTTTCTTCATAAAAAAAAAACTCAACAGGTCAAAGGGACACGTGGAATTCTTCGAATATGACATGTGGCATGCTCAAGATTGGATGTGGAAGGTTGAAGGAATGACATGTGGCAGTGTGACATGTCAACATTTGTCAGGTGACTACGTGGATGAGTTGGTTGTACGGTCCAACTAGACAACACCAAGTGACCCAATCCAGTGGTGCAACATGGAACCCTGGATTAGGCCAAATAGACCATAGGTTCAAAAGTTGTTCTATTTATCCTTTACCAGAATCGAACTCGAGACCTCTTGGAACAACCAACCTCCACAATCGATGCTTACTATTTGAGATACGATGCTACTTGTTATATAACATGGCATGTTTATATTATAAACTGGATATTTCAGAGATCTAATGCCTAAAAGAGAACTGAGAAGGGTCGACCTCGCGACCTCCTCGGGAACCCAAATCTTAACGAATATGTACTAGCCGGAAGGAAGGAGGGAATGGAATGTAAATCCTACCCCACGACATTGGTTATATGGTTGATGTGGTTCATATTATGAGGTGGGGCACGATCAGTGGAGGTCGAGCTCTCGACCTCACTGACCAAGGCACATATTATATGCCAAATATTATGTATCAACCAAATATATATCCACATGTTAAAATAACATACCAAACCATATATTATATAGTATAAAATCCCTAAAATTGCATGCTCCATATATATTTGCAACAGGTGGGTCAAAAACCATATGATATGTTTTTTTTAAACCATATTTCAAATATTTCAACCCATATTTTATGAAGATTTCATGCCAAAAGGAGTGGGTTTGTTGGGATTTGATCCCAAAACTCTGTCTATATTATTGAAAAGGTTTTTCCATTGAGTGACAGACCTGAGATGCAAAATTGATAAGATTTTTTGCAGAAGAAGGCTATTCCATCATGTTGTAAACTTTTATAAGTGGCCTTTTTATCCCTTTTGAGAGTGGATTTTGGTGAGGAAAGTGTGGATCTGTTCATGGAGGCCATGTACAAAAAATTAGAGATATTTTGTAGAAGATTGAAAAAATTTCTTTGATGTAATGAGAATTTGGAGAAATAAATAAAGCAGTCACCACTAGAAGAGGGACCCGAAGACATAGCCATCATTGGGTGAACTTCGTTAACAAAGTTGTCTCTCTCTATTTATTTTTTGTTGTTGTTCTTTGGCTCATATTTTCTGTAGATTTATAAGTTTATGTATCACATTCTTTTCTATCCAATTCATTTAAATACATAAACTCAACTTGATTTAATACTTGTCAGTAAAATGTACTCACATTCAGTTCAATTTTTTGGTATAAGAGCACTTGGTTTTTGAAGGTTTGATAGATGCAAGTTGTTGAATGCTCATGAGATCCAAGCTTCGACGAGGAGAAGGATCACTTGAAGAATTAAATCCTGATATTGAACAATAATTTTGAAGGAAACAATTGGTAGATGAAGAAGGTCTTTCTGCATTAGAAAGAGTATTTAAAAAATAATTATTTACCATGACCGAGATGGTCGAAGAAATGTTTCAATATTTTCAAGAAAGGAAGAAACATGAGGAAGGTGGTTCATATTCAAAAATTAAAAATGAAGGTGGAGGAGACCCTCCTAAACCTCCTACATCTCCATCATATTCTTCTTCCATTTCAAGTTCGATATCTACTAATACTTCTACTTCTACAAGGAAACATTCTCATTCTAATAAACATAAGCATGATATGCCATTCTTAAATCTTGATGTAAGATTTGAATTACGAACTTATGATGTTGAATTAAATGCTGAGAAACTAGATAATTGGGTTAGAAATAAATAAGTATATTGCATGATACAAAATATCTTTGATGATGAAACGATTATCCAACTTGCTAATCTCAAACTGAGAGGTACAACTCTCGTATGGTGGGAAAGAAAAACCAAAGAGGATCTTAGGAAAAGTGGTAAAATACTCTCTTACTAGAATGATTTTGTAGCTACTTTAAGAAATCTATTCTGTCATTTATCTTACATGCAAAAAGTTATGATATCTTGGAAAAATTTTAGGCAATTAAAGGGTCAAAGTGTTGAAAGTTACACATAGGAATTTCGAAAAAGGGCAATGTTGTTGGACATTCCACTGGATACACTAGAAACATTACTCAAGTACATAGGTGGTTTACATAGATATTTGAAGAATATAATTCTCATGTTTAATCCTACGAGTTTAGATGAAGTTTGTGTTCAAGCTACACATCTTGAATCTAGAGGGAAGAATTTAACTCATGATTTTATAAAACCATCTAAATCTACTGAAAAAAAAATCTAAAGGAAAAGGAAAGGAAAAGGGAAAAGGAAATAATTTTGCTACTATAAAGAAGGATAAACCCACATGCACTCATTGTAATAAATAAGGTCATGATGAGGAACATTGATGGATCATTCATATAGAATTGAAGCCAAAGAAGTTTGGGAACAAAGGGAATCCAAATACTATTGCAACAATACAAATAGACTTGGGATCAGATTCAAGGGACAAAACAAAGATCACAACTACAAGTATCAAAGGTATAAATTATGAAGCTAGTACAAGTTATTCTATTGAACCCATTGAATTTAATGATTAAGTTGATGAGATAAAGAGAATTGATTTATTTCACATAAGAGTCATTTCCAAGCATACAAAAATAAATACTTTGTTTGATAGTGGTTCTCAAGTTAACTTAATTTCTGAAGAAATTGTTAAGAAATTGGGACTAACAAATAAACCTCACAAGAAGCCATATCCATTGGGATGGATTCATGATAAAAATAAGTTGCAAGTGACTAGGCGGTTAATCTCAGATTTTCTATCACTTCACAATTTATTGTTGAGGTTTAGTTAGATTTAGTGTCTCTTGAAATGTGTGCTATTGTACTTTGGAGTCCATATCTGTTTGATAGGAACGTTGTATTCTATCGTGAGGATAATAATTATTAGTTAACTAAAGATGGAAAGGAATACATTGTGAGAGCTCATCAGAAGAAATTTAATCTATCTCTTATCAACATAGGGAAAATAAAGAGAATTGTAAATGCAATTAAGATGTGCTTATTAATGATTGTAAAATCTAAGGATGTTGATAAATACGATGATTTCAATGATTGTGATGCAAATAATAAAAATGAATTAATTATAATGGTTTCTGACTATGATTATATATTTCAAGAACTTGAAGGGTTACCTCCCAAAAGACAGGTTGACCATGAGATTGAATTGTAATAGGATTCTCCTCTTCCTAACATTGGAATGTACAAGTTATAAGTTTTGGAAAATGTAGAGATCAAAAAGTAGATTCAAAAGTTGCTTGATCAAGGGGTCATATGACCAAGTACTTATCCATGTGGCTCACATATTGTCTTGGTGCCAAAGAAATATGGAACATGGAGGATGTGTATCAACTTTCGATCCTTGAACAAAATCACGGTGAAAAATCGTTACCCTCTTCCTCTCATTGATGATTTGTTAAATAAATTAAAGAATGCGGTTTTTTTCACTAAGTCAGAATTAATAAGTGGTTATCATTAGATTAGGATTGTTGAAAGTGATATTTGGAAAATTGTATTTAAAAAAAAACAAAGATTGTTTGAATGGTTAGTAATGCCTTTTGGGATAACTAATGCTCCTTCTACTTTCATGTGGGTAATGAACTATGTGTTTTGACCATTCATCGATGATTTTGTAATAGTCTACTTAGATGATATTTTTATTTTCAGTAGAACTTGGGAAGATCATGTCAAGCATGTTAGACATGTACTTGATGTATTGCAAAGGGACAAACTCTATGTACAATTTTCAAAGTGTGAATTTGACAAAACCTATTTAGTTTATTTGGGATATATTGTAGGGCTAGTGAATTGAAGATAGATCCCCCTGAAGTTGAATTCATTGTAAATTGTCCTAAGCCCAAATATGCAATAGAAATAAGAATCTTCTTGGGGGAAACTCAATCTTGGAGAAAGTTTTTTGCTAACTTCTCTTTAATTGTAGCTCCTCTACATGCATTGAAAAGTGTGAAAAGGGTCTTACAGTGGGGAGGCATCCATCAAAAATCCCTCAACACATTGAAATAAAGGATTAGTATAGCACCAGTTTTAGCATTTCCAAATCTCCAACAGTCATTCAAAATTGAAACTGATGCAAGTGAGTATGCCATAGGGGCAGTGTTGATGCAACCCATAAAGCCTATTTGCTATTATTCTGAGACCTTATCTAAAGTAGTAATTAACTATCCAACATATGATAAAGAACTATATGCTCTAGTTCAAAGTGTAAAAAAGTGGAAACACTACTTTATGGATAAATAAACGATCACACACACATATCATCAACCATTACAATATCTACAATCACAAATTAATCTACAACAATCAATGAATTTTAGATGGATGGGTTTCTTACAACAATTTAAATTGGTCATTATATATAAAAAGGGTGTACATAATAAGGTTGTTGACATGTTATCAAGACTGTCAATCAATGCATATACAATCCTTAAACACAATTCAATCAATCATGAAAGTTACATTGAACAATATACTAAGGATGCAGATTTCAAAGATATGTATGAAACTTTAATATATGGTAAAAAAGTAGAAGAATTGAACTATCATCTACAAGAAAAAATTATATATCATCTTGGAAAATTATGCATTCCACAAAGTGAAATAATTCATGTAATTAGAGAGGCACACACTTCTCTTATTGCTGGTCATTTTGGAGTAGGAAAGACAGTAGCACAATTACATAAATTTTGTTATTGGCCTCAAATGTATAAGAAAATATATAAATATGTAAAGGGATGTACTATGTGTGCTATAAATAATCCAAGTGAAATTAAATTGGGTTTGTATACTCCACTTCCTATTCCTTCTCATCCATGGGAAAGTGTGTCTATGGATTTTGTGGGGGGATTGCCTATGTCTAGAAAAGGTCATGATTACATGTATGTAGTTTTGGATAGGTTCAACAAAATGTGTATCTTGATGCCTTGTAATAAGAATTTCATAGTTGAGCACACAACACATATGTTCTTTCAAAATGTATGGGTTCATTTTGGGTAACCTACATCTATTGTACTTGATCGAGATTCTTGATTTATGGGGAAATTTTGGTCAATCTTATGGGAAATGATGGACACCAAGTTAAAGAAGAGAATTACATTTCATCCACAAACTGATGGTCAAACAAAGGTGGTGAACATGATAGTAGTGCATATACTTTGATGGTGTTGCAACAAGCATCTTAAGCTTTGGGATGAGCATCTTCTTTATTTACAACATGCCTAAAATCGTGCCAAGAATTCTTCTACACAAATATCTCCATTTGAAACCTATTTGGGTTATTTAACAAAATATTCTTTGGCTTTTGTATTTACCAAAGACATAGAAGTGGATGGAAATAATGATGTGGATAGGGCTACAAAGTTCATTGAACGAATCCAATTGATACATCAAGCAGTATAGGAAAATTTGGATAAGATCCAAGCCAAGTACAAGGTGAGGCATCATAAGCATCAAGTTGATCATCATTTCCAAGTGGGATATAAATTATGGCTATAAATAAACAAAGAAAGGTTTCAAGGTGAAGGTAAAAATATTAAACCAATCAGGTATGGCCCATTTAAAATTTTGGATAAGATTGGTTCAAATTATTTATGGTTAGATTTGTCGCCTTATATGCAAATATATTCTATTGTGAATATTGAAAACTTGAGATTTTATGGTCCTCCTATGATCATGGATCGAGAGGATAGAATTCAAGTTCCATCCATAGAAGATTTTTCTCCTGAATATTTGAATGAGTTGCAGGAAAACACTATTCTTGACAGGAGAGTTCAAACTTCCTGTAGGGTGATGTGGAATATCTTCGAGTGGGACTGAGAGGAACAAATACAAGCAAATAACAACGGGTCAAGATTGAAAAATTGAGGGGGTTGTACCCTCACTTATTTACTAAGTAAGACCATACTTTTGGTGGTCCAAAATATTATAGTGGGGAGGAATGATCCAGGAGGATCTAGAAATGATAAACAATTAAAGTTCTCCAATTCTCATGAAATTTGCACCATTGCGAAGATCTTGTACACTAGCTTTCCAACAACACAAAAATTCCCTCAATACAAGTCGTATGAGAAAGTTATGTCCATATGAAGTTTGGATTCATCAGGAAAAAAGTCAGCATGTCAAAGTAACACATTGCATGCTCAGAAGATGAAACGTGCCAGGCTCAGGATTGGACGTGGAAGGTTGAGGGAATGACACGTGGTAGTGGTAGAGCATGACATATGGTAGTGTGATAGATCAATATTTGGTAGGATACTATCTGGATGAGTTCACTATATGGTCCAACCAGATAGCACCAAGTGGCACAATCCAGTGGTGCCATGTTGCACCCTCGATTAGGCTAAATAGATCGCGGGTTCAAAAGTTGTTCTATTTATCCTCTATAGAAATCAAACTTGGGACCACCCGGAACAACCGACCTCCACAAATGATTCTTACCAGTTGAGCGATGTTGTTAATTTTTATATGACATGAAAAGTTTATATTATAAACTAGATGTTTGGGAGATCCTGCACCTAAAAGGGTGCCAAGGAGGTTCAAACTTACGACCTCCTCAGGTGCCCAAATATTAATTAAGATGTGTTATCTGGAAGGGCAGAGGGTGTGGCCTGTAAATCCCACCCCATGAAACTGGTTATATGGTTGATGTGTTTCTTATTATGAGGTGGTTCCCAGTCTGCGATGGTCTATTGGGCTCTAAAGATGTCCTAAAATATAACCTCTATGCATCAACCGAAGGTAGGTGTTGGAAAAATCATTTTACTTGTTGCCTATGTAGTTTCTTACCTTCCACTTTGAATACCTCATCCTCCAGAAATGAAATACCTGCAAAGGGAACAACAATCATAACAAAATGAACGACAGTTGTTCCATTCAAATGAATGACACTACCTACAAAGGGAACAACAATCATAACAAGGGAACGATAGTCATTATGTTGGGCCAAACTAATGTTGTATTAATTGAGTTGTAATACTTGCCCAACTATTTAATTTTTGAATCCGAGGTTCGTAGAATTATGAAGCACATGCAAATTATATGCAGGATTGAAGCTAATTTAACCTAATCTAATGGTAAATATACAAATAAAATTGAATCATTAACCTAATGCAAGAAGTTGAAACACATGACTGAAATGAAATTAATCTAGGAATGGAAAATTGCATCAAAGGAAAAACAACATGTGAAGAGCAACAAGATGACGCATGTGAGATCACACTAACAATAAAGAAATCTGAAATTACATTACAAGAATCAAATGACAAATCATGAAACAATAATAAAAACATGAATCAAACTAATAATCCCTTTCTCCAATATTACAAAACCCAAACTCTACATACTAAGATTAATTCCAAACTTCTACTCGAATCCTGGTGACTACTCCCTCATGAAGAGAGAGAGCACTCTCTTTTATACATGAGAGATTTGAAAAGAAGATAATCATATTATAATTACAGATCCACTTTTCTCTCAACCAATTTCCCCTTATTACAAAATATAATCCCTTCAAATCCTCACATATATCATTCATATATCTTGGATAAGATATGCCAACCAAATCTCCATGATTTTCTCCTTGGAATAGGCTTGAATTATCTCCTCAAATATTGAAATGGTGGAGGAAGTATTCGAGAAGTATTTTTGAATTAATCCTTCACATATTCCTACATATTACAAAGCTCACACGTTTTTGAGATATATATGAAAACATGTCGATTTTCTAATATTTAATCACAAATTCCTTTTTAATACTAAAATGAATAAAGTGGAAAATAATAAGGTGAAACCCAAATATATTTATGAAAATGATATCATGAAAGGTTAATGGGGCAATGAAATGTGAAGAATGATGAAGGGAAAGGTGGATGAAAATATGACATTTATGAGTCCCAACGGGGTCGAACACTTGACCTAACCGACCAAGGCACATATTGTATGCCAAATATTATGTATCAACCAAAGCATGATCCTCATGTTAAATTAACGTGCAAAAACATATAGTATATGGTCTAAAATCCATAAAATTGTGTACTCCATATATATTTGCAACAGGTGGGTCGTAAACCATATGATATGTTTTTTTGAACCACATTTCAAATATTTCAACCCATATTTTATGCAGATTTCATGCCAAAAGGAGTGGGTTTGTTGGGATTTGATTCGACAACTATGTTTATATTATTCAAAAGGTTTTTCCATTGAGAGAGATACCTGAGATGTAAAATTTCTAATATTATTTGTAGAAGAAGGCTATTATATCCTATTGTAAACTTTTGTAAGTGGCCTTTTTAGCCCTTTTGAGAGTGGATTTTAACGAGGAAAGTGTGGATATGTTCATGGAGTCGTGTACAATAGATCAAAGAGATTTTGAATCATATTGCAAGTATTTGATTGACATAATGAGAATTTGGAGAAAGCAATAAAGTGGTCGCCACTGGAAGTGGGACCCAGAGACGTACCCATCATTGGGTGAACTTCGTTAACAAATTTATCTCTATATATTTCTTTTTTGTTGTTGTTCTTTTGCTCATATTTTCCGCAGATTTATAAGTTTATGTATCAAATTATTTTCGATCCAATGCATTTAAATACATAAACTCAAATTTATTTAAAACTTGTCAGTAAAACCTACTCACATTCATATCTGTTATAACCCTAATTTGCACCATACATGCTTACCTAGCATCAGGCCATCTCAGATCCCTTATTTTCCAAAGCACTACTGAACAACTCTTTAAAAAACCTCTTTTATAAGGGTCCACGCACCCTACTCCATTATTGCATGCATGTACACACTAGATGACCTAAAACAGCCTGTGTGTACCTACAAAAGCATGGAAAATTAAAGTTGTCATCGAAACACACAACTTTGGGTGAGTTAATTGAATCTTCCGGCCATGCATGGCCTAGGGTTCGTCCAAATACCTAGCTTCTTCTAGCCTATAAAATAAGGGTTAAGGGTCCTATTTGGAGGAGGAGAATAATAGTAAAGAAGCTCTACCCAATTGCACATTCCCATTGTCCTAGCCCTTTAGCCATCCTTGTGTAAAGAGAGATACAAAGCAAAGAAGTTGGAGGACATTTGAAGAGGAGCCCAGGACCAGGTTCGCAAAGCAGTGGCCGGTCTTGACATTGTAAGTTGATTCATTAAAGTTAATAATAAAGAAAATCTTTTCTCGTCCCACTATATGAGTTCTTCATAATTTAGTGAATATATGTTTGAATCTCTAACCTATTAATCTATAGAAAAAATGCATGTAGAGTTTGTTGCTTGTTTTGTACACAGTTCAATCTTGGGAGGATAGCTGCTAGCAAGTGATAAAGCGTGAAGAAGGATCAACATTGAACATTCAAAACAAGGTATGTTCGTTTTACCATGTATTTGCTTAAAATAAATGGGGATTAAGTCTAGGACGAAGGTAGAAAGTAGGATTCTTTCAGTCTTATATGCATGCATAATATAACCCTAAATGCTAGTCCGTAGGGGGATTTCCCACCACAACAGAAATGGTGACCATACTAGGGATAGTCTCTAAGGTTCCTGGGAATATTTTTGGGTATTTTTAAAAAGACTGGTTTTCTTTCCTGTTTTTTGAAGTTTCTGCAAAGTTTGAGCTAACAGAGATTCTGGTCTTCCATACCAGTCATCTATGTTCTTTGATTGACTGTGTTTTTTCGAGACCCATAGAGGTACATAGGGCATGTATCAGGTCTGCATGTGTGTACCCACACCCTACTTTCTTACAGCCTGCGTGTAAATGCTAGCTGAAGAAGTAACGGTAGCGTGTATGATTCCAAAAAAATTTTGGGACAGTCATCCTCTTCCCTGTCAGAATCAAACATTCTCAGGGGTTTTATGGAACTCTTTCTAGTCTTGGTTGTTTGCAGTCTACAACTTAGGGTTCATCTCAGATTGGTTTGTTTCACGAATTTTTCCTTACATTGTTTTTCTTTTTTTTGTTAAAGAAAGTGTCTAAGCCTTCAAAAGATCCTGGTTCTCATTATCAGTGGTCTCTTCGTGGTTTGGATTTTTTGTTTTTATTTGTTTCATAGTTTTAGAGATACACATGGCCTGTATAAGGCCAACATGCATGTACACGCCCTCTGGCTCTACACAGCTCACGTACACATTCTTGTTGTTGAATGGTCAATAGTGTGCTTGTGAAGGATAGTTTTTGTTGAGGGTGAGGCAGTCATATTTTCCCTTGACAAGAGTTATACCTCTCGAGTTTTTGAATCTCTATCCTAGAATTCAGTAGCTTTGGTTTGATCTCAGCCATAGCTTTCTTTTTTCATTTAAAAGTTTTTCATCAAATTTTTCTTTAGGGTTTTTAGACAAGTGTGAGAGTCATTTTTAAGTTGCTAGTGTGTGATTTCTTGAAGTGATTCTTTGCAATCTGTGATTAGGCCAAAAGTTTTTCTTGGTTTTTGACTTGTTGATATTTTTCCTTTTTGCTTTGTAACCATTCAAATAAAATAAAAAAACTTTCATTTCTTTGTTTGGTTGAAAAGTGTTGTTTTGCATTAGTAACCAGGGAAAGGTCTTTGCTTTCATAAGTTATTGATAGTTTTCTTAGATCATAAGTAGCTCATAGTCGAGTGAAATCCTTATTTAAGTTTTCTAATTCAAAATATCTTAGAAAATTAAAAAAAAAAATTGAAAAGTTGTTGAAAATTTGCGTTAAGTGAAGGTTTTTGTTTCCAGCTTTCTGTTCATTTTTAATTTCATCTTTCAAACATCACTAGTTTCACTTTCATATCCCTTGACATAAGACAAGCGATACAATTAACGCTAAATATAAAATTCATTAGACTTTTATGTTTGTAGGGTTAACCAACTAGTTTAGGATTAGGGCCTTGGATTAGGTTGGAGAGGAAACTCTTCAAGGCCATTAAAAGAAAACATTGGAGTCTGAGTTAGGGAGTGTCTAAGTCCATTATAGTGAAAGTTATCCGGGATCCCCCTCTAACATAGGGGATAAACATGAGGTCACCTGTGGAACAGTAGTGGAGATAACCCCTCCAAAGTTGGACCAATCGTAGTGGAGAACACATAGAGGGCTTGTCTCGGGATTTCGTCGATTGCATTTTCAATGGAGCTTCGTGGGTCTCGAATCCGTTCGAGGTCCTTAGTTGTCTTCTAAACCACCTACTCTAGATACCCTTAACAGGTTTCAGGCTCGATACCCTGCTCATTGTGGTCTACCCGACTTTCGATTGTACCCTCTTGGTGACTGCTCACGCGCTGGAAACCTAGTTGCCTATCATTTATAGGGACATACACAGATGACTATGGGGGTACACCATGGTACCTAGGATAGACATCGGGCCATTATTTGCAGATTATACCCAGAGGGTTCTTCTGTGTTCGAGTTTCACTTGCACCGGTAAGTTTCTCTAGTGTTGGTTGTTGTAACTATTCTTCCAATTAATTTAGTGTTTGCCTACCTTATCTTATAGGGACTGTTTAGTGTGTGTTGTTTTTGAACAACTAGAATTCCCTAGAGTGTCTTTGATCTTCTCACAAAGTGGAGGATCATGATATCTACCGATCATGAAGGCTTATTGGCCTACTTCCAGTTACAATGGAGCCACCCCCGCCACCACTAAGGAAAAAGCTAGACCAAAAAGGGTCTTTTGAAGCGACCAGGTCACAAGAAATTGTGCCTGACCAACATCCAGAGGAATCGACTATCTTAGACCGTGGAGTGAAAACTCTTAGTCTAGTTGAAACCCCAACCACTAATATTTTGGCACCCACCATCGTACTAATTCATCCTTACGAGTGTCAGACAGTGTCACATGCAGCAATGGAAACAAATGTTGTTACTCCTTCTGGGAATTCTTCAATTCCCACTATGGTTGTCACCACAGAAGAGTTTCCACCTCCTAACCCACCATCACCGGTCTGAGCCACCATGGTATTGACCTCCTCTACATCGCACAATGGTATGATCCTGTCTTTGGCGGTGGCCACAACCCCTTTCACACCAAGTGCGATAGGCCCTCTATTCTCATACAGGATGCCTAGTTCCAATACAAGTCCTGTACTTTCCTACAACACTTCACAGACTTTAGGACTGGGGGCAGGGAGCTTTAACGCTCCTCTACAAGGACACATGGGGGGCACTCCTACTCCTTTTAATTCTTTTCCTTATGGGGGAGGTCATATACCTCCTTCTCCCATTCACTCGATGGCACGCATCAACAATCCGTTAGGCCACTTGCACACCATAGTTTACTTGGAGAGGGGAGTCAAGGACCACATTCACATAATATCCCCGTAGGTTTGATACGATTTTCTTTGTTTGGCGCATTTGGTAACAATGCCTTCTTGTCAACTACTTTCCCAACTAGGGGAAGCCTTGGTTACGAACAACCTATTCCTATGTAGGGTGGTATTACTACATAAGGGGAACACCCAGGAACTTCTTCTGCATCAGAGACTTGGAATTCTTGGCAGGGATCTATTCCCTTGTCAGGAATGTCGATCTGGGGTAATTCTTTTCACAATCAATGGAACCGGACACAACACTATTCCTATCCCCACAGGACCAACATGGGGAAATCCTTCCCAAAATCCTTCGAATGTAATGCATGCCCAAACATCTATGTCCTATTTTGGAAATCATTCGATGATGTCTCCTCACACACAAAATCCATACACTGGCCATGGCCATGGTTTTTACCAGAACCCAAGCCAGCAGCCGAACCTTTCCTAGCAACCTGGTGCCAGTCAAACTCTAGGCCCCTTTTTCCCAGGTTATCACCAACAACCCAAACTACCCTTCCTGGCAACCTTGCATTTGCCAGACTTGACAAGGTTGTTGAATGACCCTATCTGCCATGATCCACATTGGCCTTCTATGCCGACAAAGTTTCCTTTGGGCATCCCAAATTTTGAAGCCAAGCCTAATGAAGATCCAGGATATCATGTGACTACCTTCCATCTTTGGTTCTCATCTAACTCGTTGAAAGACGACTCCATACACTTGTGATTATTTCAATGTACTCTCATTAGGAGTGCTGCGAAATGGTACATTGAGCTCGATTGCTCAAGATACTCTTCCTTTGGTGAACTAACGATGGATTTTCTAAACCATTTCCAGTTACCTATGAGATACGATGTTGGAACTGAATTGCTGGCCAATTTATCGAAAACAAAAGCAGACCATATCTCTGATCACATCTGAGAATGGAGATGTCAAAAGAGTTTAATTAAGGTACCAATCCCACCCGCATTCTTGCTCGAGTGGTTCCTTAAGTATTTGGTCCCATATTTGTCCAAAGACATCGCAACATTGGGAGTATTTTTTGAAGAAAACACCATCATGAGAGCTCAACAACTTGAGCTAATCTATTCTCAGTCCGATTTATTATATGAGATATTACGAGATGCGCCACACTCAATACTTGATAACACCAGATATAGAGTTGGACCACATGTCGATGGTATTGTTGGTTCAACACAAAAAAATCCCACTAAGAAATTGATGAATCGGTTGCAGTAGTTGTCTATACAACACATAGTGGCCAGCCAAACTACTACTTTGGTTGGTCCCCCTACCAAAAATTCGGATGTACACATAGTGCAATCGACTAATCCAAAGGCCACCCAGTAGCCTGAAGGAAAGAAAAAACAATGAAAGAAGGGTAAGGGGGATAAAAAAACTACCGATAATGCTGGTGAGGACAACACTGAGAAATGGAAGGAGAGGTATCCATGCAATTTATGCGCAAAAGACCACCCGACCCATCTATTTCCTCATCTTGCAGAATCCCAAAAGTTTGTGATGCAACAACAACCTACTGTGTTAACCAATCCATTTCAACATGGGAAAAATCTAACCCAAGCATCTGCAAGCATGGAAGGGGGTAGCCAAGGACCCTCTCCATCTTCAAACAACCCCACATCCATGAATGTATATATGGTGAAGAGTAATTCTTTTATATCGACTAGAGTGCATGACTATAGTAAACCAAGCACTTCTAAGAATCACAAAGAAGCCAAACTCCCATCTCTTCCTCTACAGATTGAGAATACGTTAGGAAAAACAATGACACGCATCCCCAAAGGCACATTCAAAAAATCTTCTCACAACCCAAATGAAAGGGCCTCCCAGAACTATTCTGTGGTGGAATATTTATCACAAACCCCTTGTGCGATGTCCACTTTGGAGGTCCTCCAAAGCTTTCCTTCCCAGAGGAAATCCTTGTTAACCGCTTTAGGATATACTGAGACTTGTAATATAGGTACAATAATGCTAGATACAACTGACCTAAAACCTTGTCTGCCTTACCACAAAGAATTTCAGATAGTAGTGGCTTATCCCACAAAAAATTTTACTTAGAATATCTTCTGCACGGTGGTTGATGAGGGAGCCTCAACATGCATTATGTCATTGGCATGTTGGAAGGCCGTTGGCCAACCCGTTTTGTCTCCGTCACCTACTCTCCTCACTACTTTCGATGGTCATTTGTTCTGACCTCATGGAATCATTCCCTCTTTCCCCATCCAGTTAGGAGGGAAGATCGTGTGTATCAAGGTAGAGGTAGTCAATGCGCCCCTTGACTATAACCTCTTGTTAGGAAGGAGTTGGACTTATGCTATGCAAGTTGTGGTTGCTACAGTTTTCTGGGTCTTGTTGTTCCCACATGAGGGTCGGATAGTGACCATCGATGAATTGTCTTTCTCCAGACCCAACCCTTCATTGGGGGCATCCATGGTCCCAATGATTGACAATCCTCAAACAGGTGTAGTCAACATAGGGGTTGGTTTGTGCCCATCTTTGATGGGTACCTTCAATTACCTTCCCCCTCAAGGTGATATCAAGTTTATATCCAATCACCATAAGGTTGAGATTTTTCAAGTTTCGTCATTCTGCATGACTTACTTCGACAATCCGTGGATACTTCCTTCCCCATCAGTCTCAATGGATGGGACAGGTCACCCAAGCATGTCCATGCCCTTTTCCGCAATTGAAGTAGCATACTCTTTCATCCAACAAACTTCAGCGAACTCTGATCCAACTCCTACACAAGAGTTCGATCCACTTCTAGAGCCTATTTGGGCTCAATATTCTCTTGCTAACACCAATTCATTAGACATAGTCTTTCCCTCTGATGAAGCTATAATTGAGGCAATGACTAGTCCAGACAATCCCTGAGAAGATCTTCATCATAGATCATACTTCCTCCCAGAGTTAAGAAGAATCGAAGCTGGAGAATTCACCTTGACTATGATGGGAGATAGGTCTTGTCCTATTAATCTCTTAGCTACACATGAGGTTTATGCTGAGGGTAATATGGAAACTATCCCTGAAACCTTACTGATCAATATCTCCCAAAACCCTGGAGTCATGGAGAATGTTTTCGTCAGAGCTGACTACTCCCCCAGAGAGATTCAAATCTACACATATCTTTTTAAAGAATTCCGTGATGTTTTTTCCTGGTCTTACGAGGAAATTCTAGGCATCGATCCAAAAATATTTGAACATGAAATCACAACTTATCTAGATGCCAAGCCTTTCCGACAGAATCTTAGTCCAGTTAACCCCAAGAAAGAAGCAGCCATTAAGGTTGAGGTTGAGAAACTGCTAAAATTCGGTTTTATCTATCCTATCCATTTGACTCAATGGGTGTCAAACCCTATGTCAGTCAATAAAAAACAAGGCACCATTCGTGTATGTATAGACTTCCGTGATTTGAACAAGGCCTATCCAAAAGATAATTTTCCCACACCATTCATCGACCAAATAACTGATGAATGTGCGGGTTGCGAGGCCTTCTCTTTTATGGATGGTTTTTTGGGATATAATTAAATACAAATCAAACCCGAAGGCCAACACAAAACGTCATTCATCTGTTCATGGGGTACATTTGCGTATCATAAGATGCCTTTTGGTATCAAAAATGCTGGAGCCACCTTTCAGTGGGCTATGTCTTTTGCTTTCCATGACCTCAAGCATATAGTCGAGGCCTATTTAGATGATTTATCATCTCAATCTCACAAGAGAACAGATCATCCCACACACCTCTGACTTATCTTTGAGCATTTTCGCTACTTCCGGATTCACTTGAATCCAAACAAGTGCATCTTTTGCATAACATCAAGACGTTTGTTAGGATTCATAGTGTCAACAACAGGGATCATGGTCGATCCTCTCAAGGTTGAGGCAATAATTCAGTTGCCCCCCCCCATGCACAATCCTTCAACTTTAGAGTCTACAGAGCAAGGCGAATTTTTTAAGACGCTTCATCACTAACTATGTCGAGATCACTAAGGGATTTATGTGATTACTTAAGAAAGATGTTCCTTTTTATTGGGACGATGTTGCTCAATGCTCTTTCACCGCATTGAAACATGCACTCGCAACTGCCCCTCTACTCCAGCCACCTAACTATAACAAGGATTTCTTATTATATCTAGCTACAACAGAGTTAACCATTGGCATGGTATTAGTTTAGGAGGATGACTTGTTTTCAGAATATGTTATCTATTACCTAAGCCGAGGCCTTGTAGGACTGGAACTCAATTATTCTCATATTGAAAAACTTGCGTTGGCAGCAGTCCATACTGTTCAACAGTTCCGTCATTATGTTATGTTTCGCACGACCACTGTCATTGCTGTCGTGAATCCATTTCAGTACATGTTGACATGACGAGTAATAGGCGGAAAGATTAGTATATGGATAGTCATCCTCCAAGAGTTTGACTTAGATTTTGTTTCATCAAAATCCAAAAAGTCATTGGTCTTCGCAGAACTTATTTCGAAACTTCCGGTTGAGTTAGGTGATCTTGTGCCCGAAGATTTGCCTATCAGAGGAGATATGTTTTTGATCACCTCTTCGAATCCCTGGTACAGAGATATACTTATCTATCTCCAGACTTTGAAGTGCCCTACCTCTTCTTATCGCGATGAGTGTCGATGCATATTCCATCAGGCTAAAAATTATCTCATACTCGATGATACATTGTATCAGAGAGGTGTAGACTGCATCCTGGGACGATGTGTCACTCATGACAAAGCAATTATTATGCTTAATGATTTCCATACTAGAGCCTATGGCGGTCATTTTTCTGGGTTGGAAACAAACCAAAATATTCTACGAGCAAGTTACTTTTGGCGAACACTTATCAAATATTGTATCGAATTGGTCAAGAAGTGCCACCTATGCCAAATCTTCTCTCGAAAGATGAGGGCACATCCAGCTCCCTTGTTTCCTGTTATCATAGTTGGTCCCTTCACCAAGTGGGGGATTGATTACACTACATGAAACCCCCCTTTAGCAAGGGGGAACTTCTATATCATCGTAGTTGTATACTTCTTCACAAAGTGGGTTGAAGTTATGCCAACATTTAAAGATGATGGAGAGACTGCAACTCTCTTTTTATTCAACCAGATAATAGCAAGGTTCAACATCCCAAGGGAGATTGTCACTCACCATGGAAGTCACTTTCAAAACCAGATGATGACTGACTTAACATCAAAACTTGGGTTATGGCAGGAACATTCGTCACCCTACTACGCCCAACCAAATGGTCAGGTGGAAGGTGTGAATAAAACTCTTAAGACCATTCTACAACGAACAATCAACTCAACCAAGTCAAATTGGCATTTGATGTTATACTCGGCATTATGGGCTTACCAAAACTTTTTTAAGACTACAACTAGTTTCTCACCTTTCCAACTCGTTTACGGGCTGGAGGCAGTCTTGCCTATCGAATATCAGATCCCATCTCTAAAGTTGGAAGTACAATTATTTCCAGACACTTCTCCACTTGAAGAACAATTAGTATACTTTGAGCAGCCTCATGATGCAGCCCTGGCCAATGAGGCTCACAAACATAAGGTCAAGTGTTAGTCTGACAGGTCCATTCATCCTCAAATTTTCTCTGAAGGCGACCTTGTCCTGGTCTATGACCAAGATAAGGACCCCCTGGGGGAAGGAAAATTCAAACCCATTTGGTTTGGAACTTTCATCATAAAAGAGGTTTTAAAAAAGGGATCTTATTGTCTAGTTGACTTTGAAGGGAATGTTTTGGCGGAGCCTAGAAATGGTCTCTACCTCAATAAGTATTACTCATCGGCAAGTCACTGTGGGTAACTTTTTGTAACATATGTATAGTCTTTGTACTATTACTTTCTAGTTTCTTTTAGTGTTATGGATGTGTCGTTGATGTTATATTTCATCATTGTGGCAGATGTCAAGTGATTCTGAGGTGTTCGTTGGGTATGAAAATGGTGCTAGCTGGCACACTCGGAGGCTTGCCTCCACAGCTTGGGTAATCATTACACCTCAAGGCCAGTTATTATCTTTCGGAGGTATATGCTTAGGTGACACCACAAACAATGTCACCGAGTATAGTGCAGTTATTGAGTTTCTTCGTGACGCTTTGTCATTTGGTATCTCTCATCTTTGGGTCTATCTCGATGCTCAGCTAGTTGTGTCTCATTTAAACAGAGTATATCAGGTTCATGATCCAACTTTACACCGACGATTCCTTAGGGTACGTCTCTTAGAACTAAACTTTGATTATATTACATATTTTCATGTTCCTAGGAGGTTAAACCAAGCTACAAATACTCTAGCTAATCAAATTTTAGATTAGCATCTTGCACACATATGCAATAACATTCACATAAACATGTAAATACATTTTTTTTTCACACATGATCCATAAGACACAAAAGACATAAAAACCATATATAATATTATAAAGTAACCAGAGTACACAAATGGACGCGAGCACCTAAAAAATATGATCAATAACAAGTCACGGGGATTATGCCCTCAAAAATATATATACAAGTAGTGCTCATGGCATGTAAAAATGTCTAGCTAAGGTCAAGGCCTATGGGCCCTGCTATACTGATCCACAATGTTGGCTAAACACCAAAACAACTGGACCCACGTCCATGGTGCCCCCACTACATGAGGCCACATAGATGGTGGTAGGTCCTCAATCTCTTCCATAGGGACCATGCGAGTGAGCATAGTAAAGTTCTGCTCAACTCATCTCAATATCCTCTCAGCTTCCCCGGCTGGAAGATCTCCTGCTACTGTTGGTCCCCATGCGGCAGCGGGAGCGGCCCCTGGCCGAGGAAGATGCATGTTCCTCGCATATTCATTTGGTCGCACTGGTCCCACATCTGCACACAATGAGAACATATCCATCAAATACTCTAGTATAACAAAAAAATGATATATATAACAAAAGCAACATAAAAATTACATATGTTTAACGAGAAAAAAAAATACAAAGGTGGAGACTTACACATCTCCCCTCGCTCCTCACCAGGAGGTACTGGTATCTCAAGGTCTCTCGAGAAATCAATCCCAGCATAGGAGTAATCCTCTATAACTGGGATCTGTTGTGACAACCATGCGAAGAAGTCATCGTTGAAGGACTCATTGGTCCTTCTGCCACCCTGTCGCGGCAGTAATACTTCCCATCTACACATAGCAGGAAGAGAGGTATGAAGTCCTCATACCACTACTCAGGGACTAAAACTAGGAACTCTCAAAAAAGAACGAGCGTAGAATGGTCCCGAACCCATAGTTACTTTGTGTCTGCAAATGAAAATCTATCAATTGCCTCTTCATACACTCAAGCAATGTGGTACTCCAATCAAAAATTTGTGCATTTAAGCACTGGGCTGCACAGTTCATCTGTGCACGGGACAACTGATGTAGAGCCACAAAACCATTGATTCACCCAATAAGAAACACTATCACCTATAGCAATAAGTCAGTAATCTTTCTTATGGGCACCTGTGAGCTCAAGTGGTCTATATCATCCGCACACTATAGACCTATCAATTCCTCTATGTTATGCGGCCCCAAAAGAAAATTCTAGAAGTTGACTAGTTCCCCTCTCCGGGAGAGGCCAGTCAAAAAATAAATGTCCTCAATCGTGGGCACTAGTGACTGCCCCTCTAACATGAATGCCTCTATATCCGGATGCCAATAGTCAACCAAGGCATTTAGCACCCTATATTGTGCCTTCATAAAAGGACATAGAAAAAACTTGAGTAACCCACATTGCATCAAGGCATCCACAGCATTGGGGTCTTCCCCGACCAACTCACTAACCTCTTCATGCTCTCTTTCTCTCCAGTGGAAATACATCCTGCAAAACACCAAGGTTCAGGAGAGTTAACCCTTAACTTTTAAGCCTTTTTCATTCAATCAGGGGGTCCACGTGAGATGTAATAGTGATAGTCGCATGTACATGCGTGCAAAGTTTACTCTGCCCAAATGTACACACGACCTGTCCTGAGACAACCCGCGTGGACCTAGGGCCGACCTTTTAAAGTTCAACCCCCCCTAAAAAATGAAACCCAATGAAAAAATAAAGACTTGAAATGCAAGATAAGAGAGTTTGTACTTACTTGGTCCAGACAGAAGTTCGTTTCATCCACTGTAGCTCCCGAAATTACCGCTTTTGACAAAGGGGGTCTTTTGGCTCCAGAGTCAATTTCCAAATCAATAATGGTGATAACGAGCTACCAACTTATATTTATCACTTTTTGGCCTCCCTTATCATTTTCTTTAAACCAAAAACCATTTAGAGTGATTTAGGAGTTGCATGGGAGGGATATGATTGGGTATCGGGACATTTTTTTGGAGTTTTGGGAAAGTTTTGACGGTCCGTGATTTTTTTTTTCGAGGATCAACTTGAGCATATAAGTTAGGTTTCTATCCTAAATTTTGTATCTCGTTGTATTTTTCCTTTGCCATAGGATCGATCCCATCAGGTTGTGACATGGAACCATCATAGCTTCTTTAGAAGTGTCACGACTTGGTGGTAGATCTTACCAGAACATGGATTCCCTAGGTAGATCCTGGTTGCATTATGGTATCCATGTTGTCTCTAATCATTGTAGGCTTGGGATTCCTTGTAGTTTTTCCTGATTACGAGTTTGAGCCTCATTTGCATGATTCCTTTTTTCTCTTGACCCCACCCTCATAACTCCCAAAAAATGTAAAGGGTCTTCTTTTAAGCCCTTTTCAGACCCTCTAAACATGAAAATATTGTCGAGCGATCTTGTGGCCTTTCACACTCATTAAACTAAAATTTGAAGTCACGTCTATCCGACGGTACTTTACCCCTTTTTCGGTCTGAACGGTTAACTGTATGAACAAATGTATACTCTATGGAACTTCAATTCTCTAGAAGAGTACTCTCAGGTATCATTTTAACCCTTTTTCGGGCCTGAGGGACTAAATTTATGAAAAAGGAACCCCCATGGAGTCCATAGTTAAGCTCTTTTCAGACTCCCTAAAATTGAAAAGATTTCCAAGTGACCTTATTCTTTCACACTCGTTAAAATGGTCCAGAAGAACATCCCTGATGAAGTCCATAGTTAAAAAAAATTCAGACTCCTTAAAAATGAAAAAATGGTTGAGTGATCTTGTCTTTCTCACACTCGTTAAAATGGTTTTGAATAGACGTCTCGTCGGTGCTAGTTTACCCATTTTTTGAACCGACTAGACTATCTTCGAAAAAGGTACCCAAGTGGAGTCTCCTTTTATGTTTTTTTAGACTCTCTAAATATGAAAAACCACCAAACTTACCTTCTCTGGGCTCATTAAACTTACATCGAAGGAAGTTACCATTGTGTTTTGTTAACTGTGTTTGCATACCTTATACGCCAGCCTTGTAGAACTTTTCTTCTGCGTCTTAACACCCTTGGCCCCCAAAGGATTTTTCTCGAGTATCATTATTCTGAACATTAGTCTTGTCCTTGAACCTTGAACTTGTATGTTTATAACACTCGTTCCTCCATTGTAACGTAACATTCCTTTATTCGTTTTTTCAAAATTATTGAGAAAGACAAAAAAATCAAATATACCCCAAAAAGAGGAAGGAAAAAGTATTTTCTTTATTAGCAGCATAATGAGTCTCCCTTGGATAAAGCACATCTGTCCATTTTTTCATCAAACTATGGTATGTAATACGACCTTAGGAAGTTGTTCTTTCTACATAGAGTTGTGTCCTCCTCTGTCTGGTTATTCTTCCAAACATATGGAGAGTTTGTGTTGCCTCCTGCTTCGTAAACTTATGATTAATTCCATGCTACCTAAGTCTCATCATTTTTCATGTCGTTGTCCAAGGGAAGTTTCTACCAAGCCTGAGTTGGATTCTCTGCAATTTGTCTCTTGCCCTCATACCCAACCATACTGAACATCCAATCAAGTCTTTGCTCGAAATCAATGAAGCCTTCAGTCTGATCATCAAGATTCTCTAGTCCATGACTTACGAGTGATCGAAGACCTATGGGTAGTGAATTCGTACACTCATATTACACTCCTACCCTAGTTTTGAATATTTTGAAGTTGTTTCTTGAGCTCTGAAGACCTCATCTCCAGTCATCAGGTCGTATCATCTTCTAGAAGATGGATACTCTATATGTATATCTTTTTGATTTCGAGATGTAGCTCCGCTATGTATTGTCCATGGCTACACTTTATATAGTTATTTGACATGGATCTACAGTGTATTTGATTGGTTTCCATGATTCTATTCTATCCCAAGCATGGGTATGCCCGCCTCAATGAGACATTTGTTATTTTGCAGATGACACCTCCTAGTTCCTGGTCCCTGGGCTCACTTGTTTGGCACATCAATAAAGATTGGTAATGTATTTCAGCCATCAGATGCTCTTCTGGCCTCACACATTAGGGGGCATCTATTATAACCCTAAATTGCACCATACATGCTTACTTGGCATCAGGCCATCTCAGATCCCTTCTTTTCCAAAGAACTTCTAAACAACTCTTTAAAAAACCTCTTTTATAAAGGCCCATGCACCCTACTCCATTACTCCAGCATGTACATGCTAGATGGACTAAAAAATCCCGCGTGTACCTACAAAAGCATGAAAAAAGGAAAGTTCTCGATGAAACACACAGCTTTGGGTGAGTTAACTGAATCTTCCGGCCATGCATGGCCGAGGGTTTGTCCAAATACCTAGCTTCTTGTAGCCTATAAAAGAGGGGTTAGGGGTCCTATTTGGAGGAGGAGAATAATAGTAAAGAAACTCCACCCAATTTCACATTCCCATTGTCCCAACCCTTTAGCCATCCTTGTGAAAAGAGAGATACAAAGAAAAGAAGTTGGAGGACATTTGAAGAGGATCCCAGGATCAGGTTCGCAGAGCAGTGGCCGGTCTCGACATTGTAAGTTGATTCATTAAAGTTAATAATAAATAAATGATTTTCCCATATCACTATATGAGTTATTCATAGTTTAGTGAATATATGTTTGAATCTCTAACCCGTTAATTTGTAGAACAAATGCATGTAGAGTTTGTTTCTTGTTTTGTAGATGCTAGCAAGAAATCAACCATGGAGAAGGGTCGACATCGAACATCCAGAACAAGGTATGTTCATTTAACCACGTATTTGCTTAAAATAAATGGGGATTAAGTCTAGAACGACGGTAGAAAGTAGGATTCTTTTGGTCTTATTTGCATGCATAATATAATGCTAAATGCTAGTCCGTAGGGGGATTTCCCACCACAACAATATCATTTATTTATTTGGGTGTAGTATAAAGAAGATTACCAAATCTAGTAGATTTGGAAGAAGATCGATTTGTTATAGGATTCCGTCAATAAGTTTAGAAAGTGTGTGAGAAAGCTTGGCATGACAAACAGATTAAATAAAAGAAGTTTCAAACAAGAGGCTTAGTTTTTCTTTATGATAACAAGTTTTTGCAGCACTTTAGGAAGTTTTAAATGCATTATTTTGGTCCATATGTTATAAGATATGTGACCGAGGCAAGTTTTTTTCAGTTGGAGAAGCCGAATGGAGAAATCATGGAAGAACTAGTAAATGGTAGTCAGTTGAAACTATATATGGACAATTGCGCTTTTGTGTACTAATTTGAGAAGTATGTGTACCATAGGATATGTATTATAGTGTATCATATAAAAAGGAAAATAAAAGAATTATATAAATAAAAGAGTTTGAGGCAAGAGACATAATATTGAATTCACACATAAGTTAATAAACCAAAAAATGTCGCAGATATGTAGAAATAGGAAGGAATTGTTCACAGGAAGGAGGATTGAATTGCGATAAAGATTTCTGTAGAGGAAGGGAATAATTAAGAACATACATGTTGGGAAAAGATTTAAAGAGAAAACATCGCAATGAGGTAGTGGAGATGTGCAGTCATAAAGTAAAACTGACAAGAGGATTTTGACAGGTCGGAAAATCTATTGTATGATCTGTCGGAGGATACAAAGTTAATGAAGAGTTAGGGAAATAATTGAATGCGAATGCAAATGGGTTAGACTACAAACCTAGGCACGAAGAAGAATGGAAATAGTTGGAGACAGGATATAAAAGAAGATGAGGGATCAACATGAAAAGGTTATTGTTTTTCAAGCATTCAGAGAGACAAAATGATCCGAACGAGTTTAATAGAGCCGAGCAAGTAAGTTGCAGATGTGAGTTAGATGCAGAGATAAATGGTGCCACCAAAGATAGGAGAAGCCTCATCACAATAGAAGAAACAACACACCAAGAAGGAATTGATACCTGCATTCAAGGAAACCCCAGAAGCATCAACATCAAGGCCAATGCCGATTAAATTTTTGAAGGAATATGTTCCACCCAAGAAGTCGACAATGAAGTAGGTTAAGTTATCGAAGGAACCAAAGTATGAAATTTTCGAACCATAAATCCCACCAGGGGTAATCATTGAAGGCGATATGCTAGGCATGATAGAAAATATGAAGTATGCATACCTTGACTTGGAAAACATAAAGAAGTTTCCATAGTTAGAAACAGACAATAACATGTGCACAAATCTCAGTCCAGATTCATAGGAAGTTATAGTAGATCCACATGAGTGGGTGGTAGGGTTGGAGAAAACATGAATACTTGATCTGTTAGAGATACAACATTTTGGAAAGAGTGCGAAGATAAACATTTTTTTCAAGATGTTAGTAAGTTGTGTCCTTTAGGGGATTCTTGTGGTTAGATAAACAAGTGTCAATAGATACACAATTGATTGCATGGATCATCGAACTACCATCAACAGGGGAAGACCCACTGCCAATATTCATAGACAAATATAAGGAGAAAGTCTTGGCAGAGAATATGAAAGATAAGTATGAAACACATAGAGGAGCACATGGATTGGATGTTGCATGTATTAATGATGATAATTTCAAGTTTGTGACATAGGTGTTGTCCTGTAATTTGTTGAGGAAATGTCGCAAAGATCATCTACAAGCAGGTGAAATAGTAGAAGATGAGAAGTGCATCATAGGAGTACAAATGAACTCGATGATGTTCCTGGTAAACCATTTCTTGATGGATTGTAGGGAGGCACAATATAAAGGAACATAATTTCACTATGCATCGATATCGATACATATTGCATTAGTGGCTTGGAGGGATCTGGAAGACACTCAATTTCTGGGACTTGCGAAGAAACCATGTTTATCATCAAGATGTGTGAAATTGTGGTATATTGTGCACAAGGAAAGAAAGTTGGATAACAATGTTACCTTCTATGTTTACAAGGAAGTAATTTGACATAGCATTCAGGATACACTGTGCATACTACCATAGGTAGTGGAAGCATACAAAGAGATTGTGTGTTTTAAAGAAGAATGATATCATATGTATATCCAAGACAAGAGGGACCCGAATAAACAATGGATAACGACCTGATACAGGTTGAAAGGAGATGAGGTTGGACATATTATAGAATACTAGGAGGATGAATGGAAAATAGAAGTACCAGAAACAGAGTAGCAAAAAACACAACCGTCAAAGAATGATCCAGAAGAACAAGAAGAAGAACAAGAATGATAAGGAAATGATGCATGAGACACACATAAAACACTATCACGCCCTGGAGAGAAGAGGAAAGAACATGATAAGGGGAAATAAATACACCAATGCAAGAAGAGGAAATAATTTAAGGAAGTTCCCTCTCGAGGCCTAATAGAAGATGACCTAGAGAAAATAAGAGATCAAGTAAAGGAAGTAACAAATGAAGTATTTCAGTGCACGACACATAAAGAGGAGGCGATATAGACGTATGTACAGTAGAAAATATCTTTATTATGTCATATTTTGGAAGCAACAAAGATAGCACCAGGTCAAAGGACATAGGAAGAAAATACGAAGAGTAGAACGAAGAGTAGAATGAAGATGACAAAAGAAATATTGGTGACCTCTCACCCATCAGAAGCATCATGAGAGCACAGAGTAATGAAGTTATCAACATAAGAATTAGAATTCCCCTTGATAGAGATGCATGAGCAAGAACAAGCATTAAGTCATATTGACTTATTATTGCCGTAGTTACTGATGAATATATTACAGGGTTTGCAGATAAGTGTTACAGAGGAGATACATTTGTTCTTAGATTCGACAATGATGAAATTGACCAAAGAGACAAATGATAATGAAACCTTTCCTATAGAATATAGAAAAGTTATGATGGAGCAGGATTAGGCTAAACAAAGAGTAGGAAGGTTGAAAAATGTAGTGCAGGAAGTGTACCAAATTTTTCCAAAGATACCAATGGAAGTTGATACCCCATTGGAAGAGAAATTATAAAAAATTAGCGAAGACATTCAGGGCTTCTATGTGAAGATAGTAGACCTAGAAGCACGCACTATGCTTGGCACTCCACCAAAAGAAAGGGAGCAAAGGAAGAATAGAAAAATAACAACAATGGAAAGTATCAAGAGTTTGGAGGAGTGTTCCAAGTTGTATGAAGAAAGCACACAAGTATGGAATCATCTAAAAAAAAGTGCAAAGTTACAAGGAATAGGGTAGAAGTTGCAGGTTGTGCTAGAGGAGGTGAAATTTTTTAAAGAGACGATGAACACTCTGCCACCAACAAAAAATATGGTTGAAATATAAAATAATAGGAAGTTGTAATTAGAAATAACCTAAATAAGAGAAGAAGAATAGGCTTGCGCACAAAATATTGAGATGTTGCAAGAGGAAGTGCTTCAAGTAACAAAGGAACTTGCATCTGCACAAGGAATAGTGAAGTGGGAAGTGAAATAAATTGAAGAGAAGATGAAGACCCAAATTACTGCAAAGATAGTAAAGGAAATTTTGTAGCAAGAAACACAAGTAAAAGAAAAGGTTGTGACTACAAGAGAAATGTTCCAGAAGTTCATTGTGATATGGAAGAAGGCCTAAAGTGGCTTGGGACGAGCCACATGTGATTTTTGGAGTCCTTCTAGAGAAGCAAATTGTGGGACCAGTTATGGGAATCACATAGGAGCAAACTGCGCGAAAATTCAGCTAAGGAGTAGCACGCATGGAAGAAAGGAAGACAATTGGCGCATTTTTAGTAGTAGTGTGTACGAAAGGAGGAAGTTAGTTAGAAGTATTTAGACATTTTGGTCCATTTTGTAACAAGATAAGCCATAATTTAAATGTATAAATATGTATGGGTTTTGGGTAGAAAGTAGTTTTAAATTTTTGGGGGTGATTCTGAGTCTGGGTCTGAGTTTTTTTGGAGAGTATTTTATAGATGAGTGATTTTTTAGCTAAGTGTGCATTCTATGGGTGAATGACAAGGGAATATTGGGTATAACTAGATTATCATGTATAAGTGTAGTGCACACCTTTTGTAAGAAATGATGAACACTAATAATATAAGAAGCCTGGCATTGTGGATGTAGTCCAGTTTAGGGTGAACCACATTAAATATGGTGTCTTGGTGTCTGTTTTGATGTGTTTGTTTAATTATTTAATTATGTCACACACTTAATGAATGAATGGTTAATATGAATATGCTATATGATGGTTATCCATATATGTTATATGGTGTAATGAATGAATGGTAAGTAGACTGGTAAGAATGAATATTGCACATCCCTTCATGACTACAAAAACATGGTTCTTCCAGTCCCCATAGATACCTCAGGTGAGACTTCACTTTCTTGTGGGTGATGCCAAAAGGGTTGGTATATTTGGGGTTTTGTTGGTGAATTAATGTTGAACCCTAGGTCTTCCCACTACGTGCCAACAAACATCTTAGGATGGTGTTGCAAGTGTTAAGAAAACACCAAATCTATGATAAGTTTAGCGAGTGTGATTTCTTTCAAAAGTAAACTTAGTATTTAGGTCACATAATCTCAGCAGAGGGAGTGATAGTAGACCTTGAGAAGATCAAGGAAATCATGGATTGGCCTGCCCATAGAAATGTGACAGAGGTAATATATTTCATGGGATTGTATGGGTATTACAAAAGGTTTATAAAGGTTTTTTCCAAGATCGAAAATCCCATTACCTCATTGTAGATAAAAGGGAATAAATTTGTATGGTCACTAGAATGTGAGGCTAGCTTGCAGTAGCTAAAACATATTTTGACTAATTCTTCTATTTTGAATATTGCAGACCCTAAGAAGAATTTATTGGTTTGCATGGATGCCTATAAAGAAGGGCTAGGTGGAGTCCTTATGCAATAATGGAAAGTGATTTGTTATAAATAAAGAAAGCTAAATGTCATGAACAAAAGTATGTCACTCACGATCTAGAGCTTGCAATGATAGTGCATGCGTTGTAGATGTGGAGACTAGTTTCTTGGAAGAATATTTTTCATGATGATATACCATTGTGGGTTAAAGATTTTTTTTGACCAACCAAGGTTGAATGTTAGACATGCTAGGTGGATGGTGTTGATTAGTGATTTTGATTTTGAGATAAAAAATATCGAAGAAAAAGAGAAAAAAGTGGCACATGAACTCAACCAAAGTGTACAAACTATACGGTCAGTAGAAGAAAGTGTAGGGGAGTCTAACATCAAGAAGAGGATTAAAACTCTCTTGCAAAAGGATGAGTTCTTTAACCAGGTAAAAGAAGGGTTACAAAAAGAACCCAAGGAGAGAAAATATGAGGGATATCATATTTCAACTAATGATTTTTTAATGTATAACGATAGACTCTATGTTCCTAATTCAACAGATTTGAGGCATTTGGTTATGGATGAGTTCCATAAGAGACCTTATGTATGTCACCCTAGTTATCAAAAGATAATAACAACAATAAGGAAGTTTTCTTATTGGCCTATAATGAATCATGACATTTTCGAGTACCTTGCTAAATGTTTAGATTTCCAACAAGTCAAATTTGAGCACAAACATTCTATAGGTCTATTGCAGAATTTGCAAATTCTAGAGTGGAAATGGGAGA
Organism: Picea glauca; assembly: GCA_000966675.3. Lineage (NCBI taxonomy): Eukaryota > Viridiplantae > Streptophyta > Pinopsida > Pinales > Pinaceae > Picea > Picea glauca. Next base: position 50,110 of record JZKD02S2188127.1, read on the forward strand.
CAATTTCCATGGATTTTGTTACTAGTTTTCCAAAGACATTCAAGAAACATGATGAAATCATGGTTGTAGTAGATAATATGATAAAGGTAGATCATTTTACTCCTATCAATTATAGTTTTAAGTACATATATGTTGCTAAGATTTTTATAAAATAAATTTTCAGATTGCATGGTCTTCCCAAGACCATAATCTCAGACAAAGATGCTAAATTCACCTCAAGTTTTTGGAAAATTTTGTTTGCAGGATTGGGAGCACAATTTGTTTTTGGTATGGCATACCATCCTAAAACAAATGTTCAAAATGAAAGAATGAACAAAGTTCTAGAGAACATGTTGAGGATGCATGTTATGCATCAACCCAAGCAATGGGAAGAATATCTTCCCTTGGTAGATTTTTCCTATAACAATGGTTATCAGGAATCATTGAAGATGAGCCCATTTGAGGTTCTATATGGTAGGAAGTGTAGAGTTCCAATTATTTGGGACAACCTAGTGGATAGAATCACACTTGGACCAAAATTACTAAAGGAAATGGAGAAAGAATTGATTAAGATAAGGCATAATTTGAAGATAGCTCAAAACAGACAAAGAATATGCAGACAGTAAGAGAACTCATAAAGAGTTAAAAGTAGGATATCACATGTGTAATGTTCCCCTGACCAACCACAGGCCGAAGTGCCCCACTCTAGAGCAACCACTCATGCCATGACACGAGTCGGTAACATTCCCAGAAATCAACTGAGCTATGCCACCTATATTTACTCTTTAAACTGCATGTAGCTAAAACATATACATACAACATTCTTGCGAAAGATTTAAAGATAAAAAACAATTTTCTTTTGATAACATATGACTTTTATACTAAGATAATAGTAACTATAGATATGCATCATTTACAGGAAATTATCCATAAGCACACAAGCAATCATAATCACATATATGATAAAATCATAACATGGGCATGTAAATAACAAAGTAGCATATCATTTTATCATACAATTGGTACTTATCTTAGAAATACTGTCACCAACTACTTACAGACCATCCAAGAAACCTCCCAGCTATAGAATACATTGTTCATCACTCTCAATAGTGAGTCACCCCTGAGCTGGGATTGAACTCCACCCAAGGTAAAGGGTTCCTACCCAGGATAAGGCTCATGGACAATAGGAAAGACTATGTCTCAGGTGCTCACTCAACTAACAACCTACAACCTCTCATTCCCCACATGCCTGTCCCACCCAAGGAAGTGTGGCCCTTCTCTTCTCAACAGTCCCTCGGCTGCCCCAATTCCCTTCCAGGGCTTCAATAGCAGGCTGAACCAGAAGTCTCAGAGCATTGTAGCTATATTTTAGAACCTTCGAGAATCAATTCCCAACAATTCTCTCACTCAAAGAACTTCTCACAGGCATGACAATCCCCTTATTCAATCCCACTCCAATATAACCAGGTACACCAACCAAAAGGTTATGGGAACAGGTTCCAAAATGGTGAAAATAATATCTCCGGGATAACAGAATGTGTGAGTGCAAATGGTCATGGAATCATTGACTAGATAACTCAGTGTGTACAAGAATCAATGTGAACTCTTCGTGAAAAGTGATGGTCAGAATGATGGTCAAGCTCCCCCCCATGATATGAATGCATGTCCATGACTTGACACTTGTCATATCATAAGTTGCTTTGGTCCACTTGTCTCCAACTTTATAACTTAGGATAAAATAATTATTCATACTTACATTTTAAGAATATTAATATAATATTCCCTTGACTTTTGGCCCTCCATTTCCCTAACTAGTGAAGTTCAATCCCCCATCTCTTTTATCGTGGTTGGTCTGCGCACAGTGATGTATTTTATATTAATCATGAGTCATGTACAAAGTAGGTGCACTAGACCTTGACATCTAGGCATTCTAGCCTAATACCAAAACATAAGCATCCCAACTTATAATAACCAGCTCACCAACCTATAACACATATCATATACACGAGGCTCATTTTCCCCCGTACTACGTGCACCTTAGTTACTACGCATGATATCTTGCGATGTGCATATTACATCATTTTACTATGTAGTTCATGCGCGCACTGTGCCACATGTTGTGCATTACTCATGAACTTAAGTATATTTATATTATATTTACAATTGGGATCAGTCAAGGGATATTACAATGTGTATCTCTGAGTGAATCTCAAGAGTATTTCCCTACGAATGGGAATGTGTGTTGTTTTGGCACCCCACTATTGTGGACCATTCGAAGTTCTGGAAAGAGTGGGGCCAATAACATACAGAATTGCACTACCACCTACTTTTAGAGATCACAATGTGTTCCATGTGTCTTTATTAAACAAATATGTTCATGATTATAATCATGTTATTGATTGGAATGTGATACAGGAGGAACCAGAGGCATAATTCCATCCTGAACGTCAATGCATAATAGAAAAGAGAGAAACAATGCCTAGAACTAAGCCATCATGCATGTCAAGGTGCATTGAAAGAACTTTAGAGAAGATGAGGCTACATGGGAACTGGAAGATTCCACGAGAATGGAATTACCCATTTTTTTTCTATATAATTGTATATACATGGTGTTTTAAACACTGATGGAAATGTTTCTTTAAGGGGGAGGGGAATGTAACACCTTGTTTTCCCCCATAGCTATAATTATTCTTAAGACTTCATTTGGTTATGTTTACGAATCTTGTAATCATGTTTTTATTAATAAAAACACAAGGCAGTTGATTTAGGAGGGAAAATCCTTGATATTATTGGCCATGATATCACATGTGGAATTGATGAAGTGGATTTGTGTGGTGAAGAAAATAGGAATCTTTCTTATCAAGCTAGACTATATTTCAAAACATAAACAAACACCTATCAACATACTTAAACCTGCAGGGAGCCATGTGATTGGTTATGAAAGATAGGATTGGTGGTTGGGGAAGTTATTACTATTGGTAGATATTATATCTTGAAGAGGAAAGGGTCAACTAAAAATATGACAGAAGCACATCCCTTGGATTTCCCCTTGAAAATTTGGATCCTTGATTGGAGGTCACTTATGAAATAATCCATAGGAGTCCCAAGGATTGTAAAAGGAAGATGTCAAAGGTGAAAAACATCACCAAGAGGGAAAAAAATAAGAGGTGTGAGAAAAGACATAAGAGGAGAGCAAGTAGCATGCAGTGCATAGATGAGAGAATATTCTGAGGAAGAGTCAGAGAAATGAGATCATAGGAAAAGGGCATAGAGGATAAATATGTTTGTTGGACTAGATTGAAGAAAAAAGAAAGTTTTTATTGATGAAAATAGGAAGCATGTCAAAAATATTGATGATCACCCTAAAAAAGAGAAGATTCATACTAGAGAAATAAAGGGTCATATATTGGTACTTACTGGATAGAAATTGACATTGGTAAGTGGAAGTCACCACAATATTGTATAGTAGAGAAGGGACTCCCTTGTGCAGAGGAAATATAGTTGATAAACTACCTAATAAACTTGTGGAAGCTCTGAGCTCATTGGGAAGGGGGAAACATTTTCTATTATCAATGGATGAAGGAGAGTAACCTTCCTAGATCATATGAATTTGAATACCAGTTGAATATTTCCATTGCGATGTCATGGCTTGGCATGGTGGTGGTGTATTGTAGGAAGGAAGTCTACATTATCGCCTAAGGTTGAGGTTAAAGGCGTCCTTCCTCAATCAATTTCCTACTGATATTTCCCTTGAATAGATAAGTGTCTAACATGGCTTTTCAGATACATGGTAATGATGTACATGTATGGTTTTGGTTTAATGGAAAATTATGAATGCATGTAAAATATTTATTGAACTTCTGTGTAAAATAAAAAATTTCTTGTTTACCTTCACTGCATGAATTGTTAGCCCATGAAGTTAATTCAAGTAGGGATGGTTTGTATCCTTGAAAATATTGCATCTTGAGAGGAAACTTTTCAATATATGGACAAAATATTCACTTAGAAAGAGACAAGAGTACCCGGGTATCTAGAGAGTCTTGGAATGGGGTTGAGAGTCTTAAGCCTTGTGAGAAATCACATGTTCTAAGTGGAAAGCTTGCAGACATGAAATATTTCATCCAATTTAATAAGGGAAGAATTTAGCGTGTTTAAAATTAGAATTCCAAAGCTCTTAGAAGTCTAGTAGAAACTTACGAATACAAGTGGAAAAACCATGAAAGGTTAAGTCTGAAATCAGACCATTACCTAGAGGAGACTAGTATTTTAGGTTGGGAAAGTTCACAGTCATTGATTTGGTAAATAGAACAGATCCAAAGTATTGGTGAGATGGCGCCACTCTTAGAGTAACTATAGTAAGTTTTTCATTGAATTTCTAAATGGAGAGCCCCAAATTGACAAGGGTTGTCAATCTATAGGAGAGTGGCTAGAGAGAAATCTGAATCGGTGGATCCAATAAGGAGACTATTGGAGGAAGGGTCGTTAGAGGTCCAAAAGGAGGACTATAAAAAAAGTCTTATGATAGTGACTTTGAGAAACATGTATCCATCATGAGGTGATCAATTAGGTCAAAACCATTGGACCTAGCAAGAATCACTCGGAAATATGTCTTTCCCCTTAAAATTACAGTGATCGTAGGATCCAATGAACGAGTATCGTTCGATATGTCATAGATGTCCATGGTCAGAGTGAGCGAATCAAAGTATTTCATGGAGACAAATAAGAGACACTCCAAGGGGGGGAGACTATGAAAATGAATTAGGATCATTGATGGGTATGGGGGAGATATTTAATCTCATCCATATAATTTATGGGACCCATTCATTGGTATGTGGAATGGACACTCAATCGAGAAGTAACCATTGACTGGATGGGTGTTCTGACGTAATAGTAGCCATTAGAAGCTCAGGTCTGAGGATGATTATATTTTGGGGAATAAGCGATTGTGATAATTCTACTGGAAGGGATATCAATCTATAAAATTGATAATTCCGATGGGAACAAGTTCGAATAGCCACAAAATATTGATCGTAGGGAGATAACCAATCAAAATGTCTGACTATGGGTGTTTAGGAACTTGGATATTTCAGTAATTTAAGAAGGGACACATATTTGAGAGTTAATAAGATTTAACTTAGTTTAAATTGTGATAAGAGAAGTCCTCACATAAAAAGCTGGTGAAATCAATAGCATGTCAGTTGAAGAAGAGGAAATTCAATGTCCCACCATCCTAAGTGTGATTTAAGGGGTTAGGTATGTCATAGTGTCTTGGAATTATTCAAACTTATTCTTGAGAAATGGAATAAATTTGGTAGAGGTGTCAGTGTTCTTCTCCATCTCTACCATCCTCTTTTTGAACATCTGAGCCTACTCTTTCAAGTGCTCATTCTCCTCTTGAAGCTGAGCATTTTTGTCTCTTAAGTCTTCCATATTTTATTTTTTTTATTTACCTATGCTAAGTTTTAAAATGTTATATTAAAATTTATGGTAGATATCATGGTCAAGGATGAAATTGATTGGAATCCATATAATCCATAAATGAGTGACTTATATCCCAATTGATTCACTAACATGAATCCTTTGCGAAGTTCAAATTATTGTCTATGTATCAGTCATGTACAGAGTGGTTTTCCTTCAAAAAGGCCACTAGGCCCCTTTCCTTTGTATTGTACAAGGATATTAGTTCTTCTTTATTATTGTATGTTCTCAATATTGCGCATTGTCTCATATGCCACTCATCTCTCTAAGATATAGTTATTGGTCTCAAGACTTCTGCGCTCAATCCAATTCTAAGTGCAACTCTTAGTCCACGGTTTCTTAGCTCATTCTATACCTTTTCCATACAATTTATTAATTTAAGAGAACCAATATCAAACTTCACCTCCATTTGAGGGACACCTAGGGGATTAGGAGGAATTCCATCCAACCAAAATGATATCAAGCAACTTGTTCTCCTTGATAAGGAAACCCCTTAGGTTTGTTGTAGATGATGATAATTCAATGAAGCCAAGGGAATAGATACTCACTTTTTCCAAGATTTATTTGATAGAATCAAAGCCACTATAAGACCATATGTCTATTGATCTCTCTATGTTCAAAGAACAAAGATGCTTTTACAATGTACTTGAATCCAATATCAATGGGATGACCAACAGATTGAAATTGAATATATTATATGAAATGTTACTAGTTGCTTGACAAGAACATTGGCATCACTATGAGATGACATATTGAATTATTCATGTTCATACCTTCCCCATGAAGCCAAATGGTTTTTCCAATATAGGTTTGTGTACTATATGGACTTTTCCTAGGGTAGGATCACTTTCTTTCAATGGAATTTAGATTAGCAATCTATAGAATCCGTCCATCACAAAGTGTCCAAGGAGCTATTGAATCACTCAAGGAAGTAGAAATTGACCCAAGTGAAGGAATCAACCAAGATGAGGTTTGAGACACTCAGTATAAGGGAAGTCAAGTTAATGAATGTGTGTATGGCCTATACGGTCCTGTATGACCTGCGTAGGTTGGGAAAAATGCTCAGGTATGTAATTAAAACACCCAACAACATATTCATCTACCCAATGATATATTCATTCACCAAGAAATGTATTCAATGACCCAGGTAAGAAAATTCAACTCAAAGGACTATTAATTCAACCTAGGAAAAGATAAAATGGCCTAGGAAACAAGAGATTTCTCAAATAGAGAGAGAGTATGGCCTTTGGAAAGGGAAATTCTCCCATGAAGGAAAGCAATAGTCTAATGAGGGAGAGAAAACTATGATGTTGAATATGAGGAATTGAATTATAAGCTTGGTGTAATAGCTTAATGTTTTCCACCATGGATTTTTCTATGAGTTTACAATTGAACGGTCTTGAATTCCCAGTGGTTGTAGACAAGAGAGAGAAACATAGAATTGAACCGCCCCCCAAAAAATCACCTTTTTATTGTCCTAATCTCCAAATTAACCCCTCAAGTAGATAGAATAATATGTATTTCTATGTGATAATTCCATTATTAGTAAGTAAGGCCTATGTAATAATGTGAACACAACTACTGTAGGAAGAATTACTAGAAGGTTCCTCCTCTATAATGTTCTCAAGAAGATATATATATATATATATATATATATATATATATATATATATATATGATTTGTACTTGAGCTCTACTCCATTGGAGGCTTCCCCCTTGAAGAGGTAAGTGAACAATTTTTTTTGAGTAATGAAGGTATCATATTCTAGATTGATATTCTCATTATGCTTGTTGTTCCATTTGTTTCAACTAACTATTCTGATAGTATTCAAGGTATTGCTTTTCATATTTCCATCTAGTACCTTACAAGTGGTATCAAAGTGAGGTTTTGATCCTCATACCTATGGGTTATGGGCCCACTATGCTTCCATTATGTCACTATGATCACAATGGTATCCCTATTTCATATGATTTTTTGTGTGGACCCACCCTCCCTCTTACTTCCTACCTATGTCCTCATATGGCCACCCACAACCAAAACTTTGGAAACAAATTGTCTTCCCTAGAAGACTCCTTTAAAAAATATTAGAACGACTTCACAATAACTCAAAATCAGTCCAATCAAAGTTTGACTCAAGTTAATTCCAACATTTCTACCACTAATTCTAGGCTCACTGGACTTGACCACCTCATTGGCCAGCTGAAATCCTTGACATAACTTGTTCATCAACTAAAGGGCCCTAAATCCTTGGGACAATATTTCCACTAAGAGATATTTGAATCATCACATTCCATGGATTTTGATTCTAACTCTTTTTCTCATGATTTATGTCTTCCTGAAATCAAGGTAAATAAATTTGATGGCTTGGACTCCATAAGTTGGGTCACTCAAATGGAGCATTATTTCTCATTTCATGGAATCACTAATGACTTGATAAAACTTCGTGTCTATGTCCTCTATTTATATGTAGAACGTTGGAAATGGCATAAAAATTCCCACCGAGGTTACATTTCTTAGACCCAATTTGTTGATGATATTTATCAACATTTTGACACGGGCACTCATCATTTGGGCCATTTGACCAAGATTAAATAGTCTAGTATAGTTGAATACTTTATAACTACTTTTGAGTGATTGATTGTCTAAATTGAAGGCATTTCAGACACCTTCTTCCTTGAATGATTTATTAGTGGCCTCAAGGATGAAATTCGATATCACATCCTAATGGATTTCCCTAAGACCTTGTTTGAAGCCACTCACAAAGCCAAGGAAGAAAAATAGGTGATCACTACTCAAATAAACAATCCATCCATTATTCTTTGTTCATTACCCACCAATCCAACTCCTCCTTCCCATCCTCTTAAGGTCCATAAATTAACTAGGGAAGAAATGGTTGACTGCCAACTTAAGGGTCTTTTCTACAATTGTGATGAAAAATTATTTTTGGGGAACAATTGTAAGGAGAAAAACATTTTATAGAAATTTTTTAGGATATTTATGAAGAATAAGGTGATGTTTCCCCACTTGAATTGTTGTTGTAGGTAGATGATACCAGTCCTCCCTTTTATAAAACTAAGGAAGAACCTATCATCTCTCTACATTCTTATTATAACCCTAATTTGCACCAGACATGCTTACCTGGCATCAGGCCATCTCAGATTCCTTCTTTGCCAAAATATTGTTGAACAACTCTTCTTAAAAACCCTTTTTATAAAGGCCCACATGCCCTGCTCCATTACTTCATCTGTGTACATGCTAGCTGACCCAAGACAACCCACGTGCACCTATAAAAGCATGAAAAAATGAAAGTTGTTGATCGAACACATGGCTTTGGGTAAGTTAACTAAAATTTTCGGACATGCATGGTTGATCATTCAATCAAATACCTAGCTCCTTATAACCTATAAAAGAAGGGGTAGGGTTCCCATTTGGAGAAGGAGAATCATAGTAAAGAAATTATACCCGACTGAGCATTCCCTTTGTCCCAACCCTTTGCTAGCCGACATTATCATTGTAAGATATCATTGTGAAGTTAACAAAAGAATTATTTTTCCTGTCCCGCCATATGAGATTGCCATTATTGGAATATTGATTGTATGATTGATTAAATCTCTAACACGTTAGTTCATAGATCAAATGAATGTGGAGTTATTTGTTTTCTTTAGTGAATGCAGGTCATCATTGGGAGGAGAGTTGCAGTCAAAGAATGACCAAGCATGAAAATGGATCGACATCAAACATGAAAAATAAGGTACGTCAACTTAATCTCTTGAGTCTTGTATTTACATATGAGTAATGGGGGTATAGGCATGGCATGATGGTAAAAAGTAAGAATATTTAGGTAAATTTTGCATGCATGATAAAACCCTTAGTTCTATTCCATAGGAGGGATTTCCCACCCACGACAGAATTGGTGACCACACTGGGGATCTCTAGGGTTTCTAGGAATATTTTGTTTTTTGGGTCTTTTTTAAAAATTGGTTTCATTACTTATTTTTAAAGTTTCTACAAAAGTCTGAGCTAATAGAGATTCTAGTCTTCCATACCAGTTATCTATGTTTCTTTGTTTGAATGCATTTTTTTTTCGAGACACATAGAGGTACATGCGGCCTATATAAGGTCTGCACATGTGTACCCGTGCCCTACCCTCACACAGCCTGCATGTACACGCTAGTTGAGGAAGTGTCAGTCACATGTATGATTTCAGAAAATTTGGTTTAGAGAGGTAGTCATCCTTTCCCCGGTCAGAAGTAATCCTTCTCAGGGGTTTTCTGGAACTCATTCTAGTCTCTGTTTTTTGCAGGTTTGTAGCTTAGGTTTCACCTCATATTGGTTTTGTTTTATGAATTTTTCCTTCAATTATTTTCTTTTTCTGTCAAAGTAAGTTTCTAAGTCTTCAAGAGATTTTGGTTCTCAATACCAGTAGTATTTACCAGTGCTTGATTGATTTTCGTTTCATTTTTTGAAGAGTTGCAGAGGTACACGCGGTCTACATAAGGTATTGATGCATGTACATGCGCTCTGACCTTACACAGCGCGTGTGCACACACTGGTTGTTGAACTGTCAGCAGCGTGCCAGATGAGAAAATATTTTGGTTTAAGGAGAGGCAGTCATCTTTTCCTTGTCAAGATTTATACCTCTCAGGGTTCTTGTTCCATGTCATAGCAGTTTTAGCCTAGGTTGGATTCCATCATAGCTTGCTTTTTCATTGAAATATTTCTTGTGTTTCCTAGCTTTCTTAACTTATTTTTAGCTTGAAATTTTAAGAAAAATGAGTTTATTTTAGAATCATTTGTTATTTCTTCTTGATTGGAAGAAAATATAAAAAAAAAATAGTTTGTTAGATCTCTTTCTTTTCTGGAATTTT
>JZKD02S2188127.1:60827-74666 GCA_000966675.3 Picea glauca
AAAAGAACGCTAATTAAAATCAATGAAACTTTATGTTTTATAGGGTTCATCAACTAGTCTAGGTTAGAGCCTTTATTTAGGTTGGAAAGGAAACTATTCAAGGCTACAAAAAATACATAAGAGTCTGTGATAGGGAGTGTAGAATTCGAGTAATGTGGAAATTATCTGGGACCCCCCTTTAACACAGGGGCTAAACACGAGGTCGCATGCGAAAAGGTAGCAAAGATAACCCCTCCAAAGCTAGACCAAGCATAGTGGGGAATGAATATAGAGGACTTGTCTTGGGATTATATTGATCGCATTTGCCACAGAGGTTCATGGGTCTCAAATCCATTCAAGGTCCTCAGTCGTCTTCTGGAACACTTTATTTCGATACCCTTGATAGGCTTCAGGCTTGATACCCTGCTCATTGCGGTCCACCCAACTGTCAATTGTACCCGCTTGGTGATTGTTCATGAGCTGGAAACCTAGTTTCCTTTATTTTAGGGACTTACACAGGGGACCGCAGAGGTATACCATAGTACCTAGGGAAAACATCGGGACACTGTTTACAGAGTATACCTGGAGGGTGCTTCTGTATTCAAGTTGCACTTGCACTGGTAATTTTTGCTAGTGTTGGTTGGTGTAACTGTTCTTCCAACTAGTTAGTCGTTTGCTTGATTTTCCTTTAGGAACTTTTAGTGTGTGCTCTGTTCTACCTAGTTTTCCATAGTGCGTTAGTTATTGTGGCTTTGGGTCTTTGACCTAGGGTGGTATACCTCCCACTCCACTGGTCGTGAGTACTTTTTCGGTCTTCCTCTTATAAACGTGGAGCCACCTCTTTATAGGCATTGTTTTGATACCACTGGTTTTCCAGAGTCAGTGCATGAGACTTTTACGGACTTGAACGATCCCTCAAGGGGAAAACCTATGCATAGAATATTCATGGCCAAATTTCTCGACGATACCGACCAAGGAGCCCCTTCATAAGGGGATTCTTGTGCTTTTCCCTTCTTCGAAAACGTTGGTGTCCCTTTGATGGCCACTTTGTAAATTCCTGGGTTGAATGTGGGATTACCGGTTTGGTTGGGTACCATTCCAAATGTCCCAAATGCTCTTGACACTTCTCAGTTAATAACTCTAAGTCATGGGCACCCTTTTGATGTTTCTTCATCAACAAAGTCTTATCCTTCTCCTTCTCCTTCCTCTGGTGAAATTACAGTTACTAGTAACTGGAAGTCTAAATGAAATAGAAAGAGGAAGAACAATAGAAGAAATCACCAACCTTTGTGAGTCATGTTGGAGATAGGTCGACAACCTCTAAAAGTCACATTGAATACCAACACCCAACCTCTACAAGTTATGCTGGGGGAACATACTCACCCTCTGCAAGTCATGCTGGGGGAAAAAGTCCAGTCATTGCTAGTCATATTGGTAATAGGTCTATAGCCTCTACAAGTCAAGTTATCGACCCATCACTAACCTCTACAAGTCATGTTGGAGATGTGAAACCAGCCACTGCTAGTCATGTTGGGGGCATTAATTCTATTGATAAATCTAGACGGATAGGACGTAAGCCTAAGTTCCCGTGTAAGATTTGAAAGGGATATCATCTTACTCATTTGTGCCCTAGAATTCCAGAGGTAAAAATATTGTGGTCCCTGTCTGCAAGCTCTTATGATTCTGAGTATTTTGAGGTTTCCTCACAATCTATTCAACCATTGGTTGAGAAAGTGGTCACACTGATGCAATCATCAGCCGATCCCACTCCTCTTTTGAGGGGTGAGGTCCCTTTAGATATTGTAGTCTCTCATCCTATTCAACTAGTGGTTGAGAAAGTGATCATGTCGATGCAATCATCAGCTAATCCCACTCCTCTTTTGAGGGGTGATGTTCCTTTAGACCATGTAGTATCTCAGCCTATGTAGCCATTGGTTGAGAAAGTGATCACACTTATGCAATCATCAACTGATCCCACTCCTCTTTTGAGGGGTGAGGTGCCTTTAGACCATGTAGTCTCTTAGCCTATTCAGCCATTGGCTGAAAAAGTAGTCATGCTGATGCAATCATTGGTTGATCCCACTCCTCTTTTGGGGGGTGAGGTGCCTTTAGACCATGTAGTCTCGCAGCCTATTCATCCATTGGTTGCAAAAGTGGTCATGTTGATGTAGTCATCGATTGATCCCACTCCTCTTTTGCGAGGTGAGGTGTCTTTAGACTACATAGTCCCACAGCCTATTCAACCATTGGTTGTGAAAGTGGTCATGTCGATTCATTCATCAGATGATCCCACTCTTCTTTTGGGGATTGATGTGTCTACCGACTATGTTTTTAGCATACCCAGTTCAATACTTTCAGAACAAGGGGGAATTCCGCTCGTTCCGAGCACACCCCCTCCAAGCCCTAGGATGGTTTCCTTTGATTAGAATGACCTTGTTGAGCCTTGTCTTCCTTCTACCACACCTTTTAAAATAAGGGTTGAAGTTAATTCAATAAACATTTATCAATGGATTGTGGATGAGGGAGCCTCTGCAAGTATTTTATCCTCCTCGTCTTGGAAATTCTTGGGATCTCCCAAGCTTCTGTCTGCTTTGCATGAGTTTTTGGCTTTTGACAGATGTCCTAGTGAATATTTGGGGATTCTTCCTTAGTTTCCTATCTCATTAGGTGGGAAGAATGTCCTTGTTGATGTTATAGTGGTGCAAGGCCCATTAGATTTCAATATGCTTCTCAGGCCTGATTATGTATATGCTATGAATGATGTAGTTTTTATGCTCTTCCGGGTGATGCATTTCCCTCACAATGGAAGCATTTTCACTATCGACCAGTTGGCATCTGATAATCACCATCCTAATTCAACATTATTTTAGATTACCCCTTTATATGTTCCTAGCGTTCCTATAGACTCTACCCTGCCATGGGTTAATTATGTGGCATCATATCCTCGATGTTTAATTGCTTCTGAGCAAGAACCTGTGCAATCATGTTTGTCTTCTCAAGACTTGGAATCAACAATTGATCCTTTGGTTTATCCAATGGGGGCATGGTATCCCTCTCTTCCTCTTCTTGGTCCAAGTGAGCTTGAGTGTCTTTCTAAGTCTGATCTCGTTGTTTGTAGATCCTCAATCCTTCATTCTTGTGATTCTTCATTGATAGACTCTACCAATCCTGGACAGAACCTCCATAATCATATGGAGTATGGTTAGTTTACTTCACCCTTTGGGACTGTCGACCCTCATTTGTGTGATTTCTCATATTTTGAATTGCCTTTAGATGAGGCTATCCTTGAAGCCATGACTACGATTTCTATCCTACAGGAGGACTTACACTGTCGTTTTTGTTTTCCTCCCTTTCGGAAGACTTCACAAGTTGATTATCGAAGAGACTCCTAGTCTGAGCCTAGCAGCGGGCTCTACCTGAACTAGTTTCATACATGAGTTGTAGCCCCCATAGAGTCTTCTTCAAGACCTTTTCAAACTCCCTAAAGATAACAAGATTGTTGAGTGAACTTGTTTCTTCACACTCGTTAAATTGGTCCAGAAGAACGTTCCTTACATGGGTCTTCTTTTAAGCCCTTTTTAGACCCTCTAAACATGGAAATATTGTCGAGAGATCTTGTGGCCTTTCACGCTCGTTAAACTGAAAATTGAAGTCACTTCTATCTGGTGGTAGTTTACCCCTTTTTCGATCCAGATGGTCCACTGTACAAACAAATGTATACTCTTAGGAACTTCAGTTCTCTAGAAGAGTACTCTCAGATATAATTTTAACCCTTTTTCGAGCCTGAGGGACTAAATTTACGAAAAAAGAACCCCCATGGAGTCCATAGTTAATCTCTTTTCAGACTCCCTAAAATTGAAAAGATCATCGAGTGACCTTATTCTTTCACACTCGTTAAAATGGTCTAGAAGAACATTCCTGACGGAGTCCATAGTTAAGCTTTTTTCAGACTCCTAAAAAATGAAAAAATGGCCAAGTGATCTTTTCTGTATCACACTTGTTAAAATGGCTTTGAATACACGTCTTGTCGGTGCTAGTTTACCCCTTTTTTGAACTAACTAGACTACCTTCGAAAAAGGTACCCCATTGGAGTCTCCTTTTACATTTTTTCAGACTCTCTAAATATGAAAAACCACCGAGCTTACCTTCTCTGGGCTCGTTAAAATTACATCGAAGGACCTTACAATTGTTTGTTTTGTTAGCCATGTTTGCATACCCATGTCTTTGGTCTAATTTCGGCTCCATGTTGCTCTCAACTGAACCATCTAAAGCATGCCTTATATGCAAGCCCTGTATCACCAGAAGATTGTTGGTTGTGGAGCCTGATTATCTTCTTGATTCAGAGGTCTTTTACTTTCAGTTGTGTTTATACCCCATGAAGTATTTACACCCCAGAAGTATGTACACTCTTCCACGCGAGGGAGTGTAGAGGAGGGGTACCCCCTTTGCGGGGTCTGGGGGAAAGAGGGCCCCCAGTGGGGGTTAGAGGGCGAAGCCCCCAAAGGAAAAATTGCCTTGTAAATGTATATTGTAAATTCATTGTAAATCTAGACCGTTCATTATAAGGTCATAGATCTGATAATAGAGATTATGTTATGGTTTTTTTCCCTAGAAGGAAACCCTCTTTTATGAGGGAAATGTTTTGCGGCTATGATTGATGATGAATATTGTATTCTGAGATAGGATACTATGAGAGAAAGAAGAGGAATTTATAGTGGGTTTGTTGTAGGTTTTATCCCTTCATATGATGGATAATAAAAAAGAAAGGACCTAGCAATTTATCTGGTGGACGTAGCCCACACTAGGTGAACCACATAAATCTGTGTCTCTATTGTATTGTGTATCTTCTATGTTTTGTTTTCACATTTGATTTATTTTATTTCTCCATGGTCCTATTTTTCTAACAACTGGTCTCAGAGTGAAAGGTAACTCACAGGAAAAGAGGGTTCCTGGTTCGAGTGGGAGAAATGTTGGAAGATGGAAAGTTTAGGATCGAGAAATTTGACGGCCAAAACTACCAGTTATGTTAGATGTAGATGGAAGACTATTTATATCAGAGGGATCTATTCCTACCATTGGGTGGAATAACAAAGAAGTAGGCAACTACGAAGGACAAAGAATGGGAGATTCTTGAAAGAAAGGATCTAGGAACGATACGGCTAAGCCTGGCAACATCGGTGGCTTTCAATATTTTGAAAATCGGTGGCTTTCAATATTTTGAAATAAAAGACAATGAAGGGTTTGATGGACGCATTGGCCAAATTGTATGAAAAAACCTCCGTGTCCAATAAGGTATTTCTAATGAAGAGATTATTTAATATGAAGATGTCGGAAGGTGGGTTTGTTGCAGATCATTTAAATGATTTTAATACAGTTACTAATCAACTAAGTTCTATAAAAGTGGACTTTGGTGATGAGGTCAAGGATATTATAATCTTGTGCTCATTGCCAGAAAGCCGGAATGGCTTGTTTATGGCTGTAAGTAACTCTGTCTCTGGTTCAAATACTTTAAAATTTGATGATGTTGTTGGTGTTATCCTTAGTGAGGAAATGTGATGGAAAATCATAGGTGAGACACCAGGAAATGCGTTGAACATGGAGAATAGGGGAAGACAAAAGGATAGAGGAAAGGGTTTCGGGAACCATGGAAATTCTAGGAAGGGCAGATCCAAAGCCCATATTGGAAAGATAGAGTGTTGAAATTCTGGGAAGAGAGGACATCTGAAGAAAGACTGCAGAGCTCCAAAGAAACAAAGAGATGGACAACTTGAGAGAAATTGGGAAGACAATGTAACAGGTGATATGTTACAAGATGCTTTGATTCTTTCTGTAGATAATATTTTTGAGTCTTGGGTAGTAGATTTAGGGGCTTCATTTCATGCCACACTCCATAGAAAACATTTTCTAGATTATGTTCAAGGTGATTTTGGACAGGTTCATTTGGGTGACGATGCACCATGCAAAATTGTTGGAATGGGAAAGGTAAAAATAAAGCAACACAATGGAAACCAATGGTTGTTGAAAGAGGTAAGACATGTTCCATATTTAAGGAAAAATCTAATTTCAACAGGGAAGTTGCAAGTGAAGGTTGTATATCCATATTTACAGATAAGACGTGGAAGGTCATCAAAGGATCATTGGTGATGGTGAAAGGAGAGAAGGTAGGTGTTGGGTTACGAAAAAGGTATAAATATCTTCCTTGTTCCCACAGTTCATGATATGATTTTGATTGATTCTTCAGATAGTTAGGGATAAATAGAAAAGAACATGATTAATATGTCTCTTAGGGTTGTTATTGAAGTTTTATTAAATAGATTCTAAATTACAATTGGAATGGTTTGATTTTGTTGCAGAATTGGATAAATAACTGTCAAACATAACCAAAGAGATCTTGGCTATGCGCAAGCTATTGGAGGTTGAAGACTTTTTAGGTGAAAAACAGTTTTGAAGATAATGCATTTTCTATATTGTAACTTTATAATAGTAAAGAAATCCCAAGGATCTTTTGATCCTCAGGATAGCTTGATTTACCCAGATTATTGTAATATATAAGAGGGTAATAGATCCAGGAAAAAGGAGAGAAAAAACACATTCAAGTATTTAGATTCATAATTTCTCTGCGCAAGAATTTTTTGTAAATGTTTCACTAGCTATGGAATCAATGAAAGTTTTGAGTGTTTCTACCATTTCTTTGTTCTGAGTTTCTTGTAGCATTACTTCTGAAGACCGAGGGCCCAATATGAAGGAGCTACTATCTCGTTCTGTAATTGTATTAGTTCAAAGTTTGATTTCTATTTTGTGATTTAGATCTCTTTTACAATAGCCAAGGATAAATTCATAAGTGTGTTAATGATTTTATGATTGTTTGCGTATAGAAGACATACATTTCCCTCAAGTATTAATGATTGTTGTTACGATTTCCATTTCTGAAGTTGTTGCTTGGCAGTTCCTCACATTTTCATTTGTGTTGTTCCTTTTCCTTCGATTTACAATTGTTGTTCCTTTCGGTTAAAGTTACAATAGTTGTTCCTTTCAGTAAAAGTTACATTAGCTATCCCTTTCGACTAGATTACAATTGTTGTTTCTTTCTGTAGATAGAGTAATTCGTTATTTCCTTTCCAACAATCATAATTCATAATTGATAGTTAATTCTGCAAGTTCTCACTTAGATTCAATTACTACTTTTTAGTTAAGAGAATTCAATAGATTGATTAGTTCCTTTCCACTTTATAGCATCTTAGTAATCAGATTTCAATTCCATTAGTTCTTAGAATCTTTGGTGAACATTTGAGGAACTTGATTGTTGATGAACTCATATTTTGTTTAGCTACATGATTTTAGGCTACCTACATAGACTTTGCTAATATTCTTGTGATAAAAGACGAATCTTCAGGTTGATAAATTAATGTTAAACTGAGGTTGTTTTTAGGACATCTTTAGACACCAACAATAGGTACATTGAATTTATGTACTGGTAATACTGACTCTTCTATCTCTGTATCTTCTACAGGAGTGGATACAACACTATGGCATCATAGGCTTGGACACATGAGTGAGAAGGGGATGCAGATACTTCACAAAAGAAATTTGTTGCCAAATCTTAAACAAATTGATTTGGACTTCTGTGAGCATTGTGTTTATGGAAAACAAAAGAGAGTCAAATTTCTCAGAGTCAGAAAAGAAGAGTGAAAGGTTAGAGCTTGTGCATACATATGTATGGGGACTAGCTCAGGTATCATATCTTAGTGGCTTTCATTATTATATTACTTTTATTGATGATGCAACTAGAAAAACTTAGGTTTATTGCATTTGACAAAAATCTGATGTTTTTGATACTTTTAAGAAATGGAAAGCTTTGGTTAAGAATGAGACAGTAAAAAAGTTGAAGTGTCTTAGATCAGATAATGGAGGTGAATATTGCAGCAAGGAGTTTGATGATTATTGTTCATACCATGGGATTCATAGAGAGAAGAAAGTTCCAAGAACACCACAAGAAAATGGTGTGTTAAAAAGGATGAACAGAACAATCATGGAGCATGCAAGGAGTATGAGATTGTGTGCTAGTTTTCCCTTGTAGTTTTGGACAGATGTTGTAGATACTGTTGTTTACTTAATAAACAGAGGACCTTCAAGCTCTTTGGATGGTAGAATTCCATAGGAGGAATGGATAGGAAAAAAGGTAAACTATTCCTTTTTGAAAACTTTCGGTTGTGAAGCATTTGTTCATATTGATAAAAAAAATAGAACAAACCTTGAGGCAAAATCCAAGAAGTGTACCTTTATTGGATATGGTGTTAATAATTTTGGTTATCGCTTATGGGATTATGAAAATAAAAAAATCATTAGGAGTATAGATGTCATATTCAATGAGAAGGTCATGTACAAAGATCAGTTGCAGGGAAAGAAACAGGAAAAATAAAAACAAGAATACATAGTGCTTGATGAGATCACTAAAAAAGAAATTCCAAAGGAACCAGAAAATCAAAATGTACAACAATAGGAGCAGAAGGTACCTCAAACACCTACAAGTGTTGTTAGAAAATTTATCAGGCTAAGTATACCCCCTGAACGATACTCTCCTTCATTGTATTATTTACTGTTGACTAATTCTGGTGAACTAGAATGTTATGAAGAGACAATGCAGGTAGACACCAAAAGGAAGTGGGAGCAAGGCATGAAAGAGGAAATGGATTCCTTGGTAAATAACCATACTTGGGACTTGGTTCAGTTGCCTCCAGGAAAAAGAGCATTGCAGAATAAATGGGTTTACAAGTTGAAGGAAGAAGATGGAGGAGAAAAGTGGTACAAGGCTAGACTTGTTGTAAAGGGATTTGCACAAAAAAAAGTTATAGATTTTGATGAAATATTTTCTCTTGTTGTTAAAATGACTTCAATTAGAACTATTTTAAGTCTTGTGACAGTAGAAGATTTTCATCTTGAACAGTTAGATGTAAAAATAGATTTTCTCCATGGGGATTTGGAGGAAGAGATTTATATGCAGTAGCCACAGGGGTATGAGGTCAAAGGGAAGGATAATTTGGTATGCAGGTTGAAGAAGAGATTATATTGCCTAAAGCAAGATCCAAGGCAGTGATATCTGAAGTTTGATAGGTTTACGATAGAACAGGGTTATAGTAGATGTCATTCTGATCATTGTGTTTATTTTAAAAATCTAGAAAATGGAATCTTTATTATCTTGCCATTGTATGTAGATGACATGCTTGTTACAGGGTCTAATATGTAGGATATAAATGTTCTCAAGAAGAAATTAGCCAATTCATTTGCGATGAAGGATCTAGGTGCTGCAAAGAAAATCCTTGGTATGAGAATAAAAAGAGACAGGAAAAATTGCAAACTGACATTGTCTCAGGGTGAGTACATAGAGAAGTTGTTGGAGAGGTTTAGAATGAAGAATGCAAAACCAGTTAGTACACCTTTGGCCAGCCATTTAAAATTGACTAAGGAAATGTGTCCAAAGACATAGGAGGATATAGAATACATGTCCAGGGTCCCATATTCATTAGCAGTTGGCAATTTGATGTATGCAATGGTTTGCACAAGACCAGACATTGCACATGCAGTGGGAGTTGTGAGAAGATATATGAACAATCCAGGTAAAGAACATTGGGAGGAAGTAAAGTGGATTCTTAGATACTTGAGAGGTATTTCTAATCATGGATTATGTTTTGGAGGTTCAAAAACTGTTCTACAAGGATATGGCAAGTGATAAAGATAGCAGTAGGAGTACCACAGGGTATGTGTTTACTATAGGTGGAACAACAATAAGTTCAATTTCAAAACTGCAAAAGGTTGTTGCACTTTCAACAATAGAGGCAGAGTATGTTGTTGCTACAGAGGCTACTAAAGAGATGATTTGGTTATAGAGGTTTATGGAGGAATTGGGAAAGAAGTAAGAGAATAACAGGTTGTACTGTGACAATGAGAGTGCCATTCATCTTGCAAAAAACTCAGCCTTCCATTCGAAGACTAAGCATATACAGTTGAGGTACCACTTCATACGTTCCACCTTGGAAGATGGACATTTGAAGTTCAAAAATATACACACTATCCAAAATCCTGTAGACATGTTAACAAAGGGAGTAACCAAGGAGAAATTGAGTTCCTGCTCAGTTCAGTTGGTCTTCAAGAATGAAGATGAAGATGAGGAATTTTCTAGGTCCAAGAAGGTTCAGAGTCCAGCATATACAATAGTGGTGGATTTGTTGAGATCGGTCTCCAAGTGGGAGATTGTTGGTTGTGGAGATTGATTATCTTCCTGATTCAGAGGTCTTTTAATTTCAGCCATGTTTATACCCCATGAAGTATTTACACCCTAGAAGTATGTACACTCTTCCACGCGGGGGAGTGCATAGGGGGGTTACCCTCTTTGTGGGGTCCGGGGGGGCTATTCCCCCCCGGACTGGGGGGTCTTGGGGAAAGAGAGACCCTGTAGGAAAAATTTCCTTGTAAATGTATAATGTAATTTCATTGTAAATTTGGACCATTCATTATAAGGTCGTATATCTAATGGTAGAGATTATGTTAGGGTTTGTTTCCCTAGAAGAAAACCCTATTTTATGAGGGAAATGTATTGCGGCTATGATTGATGGTGAATATTGTATTCTAAGATAGGAGACAGTGAGAGAAAGAAGAGGAAATTACATCGGGTTTGATGTAGGTTGTATCCCTTCATGTGATGGATAATAATAAAGGAAGGACCTGGCAATTTCTCTGGTAGAAATAGCCCACACTGGGTGAACCACGTAAATCTGTGTCTTTATTGTATTGTGTATCTTCTATGTTTTATTTTCGCATTTGATTTATTTTATTTCTCCATGGTCCTATTTTTCTAACACTTTGCCTCTGCATCTTGACACCTTTGGCCCCTGGAGGATTTTTCCTGAGTGTCCTTTTCTTGCATATGTCCCTTTTCCCTGAGAATCCCTGTGTTTCATGTGTTTGGAACTAGTATGTTTGCGACAATCGATCCTCCTTTGTAACGTAGTATTATTTTATTCTTTTTCAAGATTTCCAACATTATTGAAAAAGACAAACAAAAATCAAATATACCCCAAAAAGAGTAAGGGAAAAGTATTTTCTTTTTATTGGAAACACAATGAGTCTCCCTTGGACAAAGCACATCCTTCCATTTTTTCTTCAAGCTCTGTGATTTAATATGACCTTAGGAAGTTGTTCTCACTACATAGAGCTATGTCCTCCTCCGTTTGGTTATTCTTCCAAACATATGGAGATTTTTTTTTGCCTCCTTCCTCGTAAACTTATGTTAATGCCATGCTGCCTAAGTCTCATAATTTGTCATGCTATTGTCCAAGGGAATTTTTTACCAAGCCTGAGTTGGCCCCTCTGCAGTTTGTTTCTTTCCCTCATGCCCAACCATCCCAAATGTCCAATCAAGTCTTTGTTCCAAATCAATGAAGCCTTCAGTCTGATCATCAAGATTCTCTAGTCCATTACCAACGAGTCGTCAAAGACCTCTAGGTAGTGAAGTCGTACACTCATATTACACTCCTACTCGAGTTTTGAAGATTTTGAAGTTGTTTCTCTAGCTCTGAAGACCTCATCTCTAGCCATCAAGCCTTATTATCTTCTAGAAGATGGATACTCTACATGTATATATTTTTGATTTTGAGATGTAGCTCTGTTGTGCATTGTTCACGGCTACACTTTATATAGTTATATGACATGGATCTACAGTGTATTTGATTTTTAGCCATGATTTTATTTTATCTCGAGCATGGGTATGCCTACCTTGGTGAGACAATTATTATTTTGCAGACGAAACCTCATGATTTTTAGTCCCTAGGATCACTTGTTCGGCACATCGGTAAAGATTGTTAATATATTTTTTCCATCAGATGCTCTTCTAACCTCACACATTAGGGGGAATATGTTATAACCCTAATTTTCACCAGACATGATTACCTAGCATCAGGCCATCTCAGATTCCTTCTTTTCCAAAACACTACTGAAAAACTCTTCTTAAAAAACCCTTTTATAAAGGCCCACATGCCCTGTTACATTACTGCACGTGTGTACACGCTAGCTGAACCAAGACAGCCCGTGTGTACCTACAAAAGCATGAAAAAAGAAAATTTACTGACGAAACACATAGCTTTGGGTAAGTTAACTAAACCTTTTGGCCATGCATGGCCAATCATTCGATCAAATAACTAGCTCCTTCTAACCTATAAAAGAAGGGGTAGGGGTCCCATTTGGAGAAGGAGAGTCATAGTAAAGAAACTATACCCGATTGAGCATTCCCTTTGTCCCAACCTTTAGCCATCCTTATGCAAAGAGAAGTATAGAGAAAATCAGTTAGAAGACAGTGGAAGAACAACCCAAGACCAGGATCGAGGAGCAGTAGCTGACTTTATCATTGTAAGGTATAATTATGAAGTTAATAAAAGAATTTATTTTCTCATCCCGCCATATTAGATTGTCATTATTGGAATATTAATTATATGATTGATTAAATATCTAACCCGTTAGTTCATATATCAAATGCATGTGTAGTTCTTTGTTTGTCTTTAGTGAATGCAGGTCAGCATTGGGAGGAGAGTTGCAGTCAAAGAATGACCAAGTGCGAAAAGGGATCGACATCAAACATGAAAAATAAGGTACGTCAACTTAATCTCTTGAGCCTTGTATTTACATATGAGTAATGGGGGTCTAGGCATGTAAGAATCTTTAGGTCATTTCTACATGCATGATAAAACCCTTAGTGCTATTTCATAGGAGGGATTTCCCACCCACAACAATTCACTCTATGGTATTTCAACCCCATAAACTCTTAAATTAATTGGCTATATCAAGCATCATAAAGTAATTATCCTCATCAATAGTGGTACCACCCATAACTTCATTAATTGAATAATTTTTCAAGAGACCCATTTATATATCGACGTAGTAAATAAATTTCAAATCACGATTGCTAGTGGAAGTTCCATGAAATGTGGGGGTCATTTGGAAAATGCGTGCCTGCAAATTGGTAATTATTGTTTGAAATCCCACATGTTTTCCATTGAGATGGGGGGTTGCAACATTGTTTTGGGTGATGAATGGTTACGCACACTTGGCCCCATAACCATGGATTTCAATGAATTATATGTGATGTTCCAATAGAATGGTCATCACTATAAGTTTCTAGGCATCATGACAGTCTCCTAGAGATCGTCCGTTAGAGATCGTCAGTTCACACCTGAATGGAAAAACTACTCAAAATGTTTCATTCTAGAATTATTTCTCATATCCATGCCATTCAAGAAGTTGAGACTCCCTCCCCACCTGTTCATCCCAACATGTATCTTATCCTCTCCAAACACCACTCCATTTTTGAAAACCTCCAAGGCCTCCCACCTTCCTGTGGTCCCCATGATCATTCCATCCCCTTTGTACCTAGTAGTATTCCTCTCAATCTTTTCCCTTATCACCACCCTTTCCCTAACCCATAAAGTAGATATAATAATACATATTTCTATGTAATAAATGTCATCATTGGTAAATAAGGCCTATTTAATAATGTGAACACAACTATTGTAGGACAACTTACTAGAAGGTTCATCCTCTAGAATTTTCTCAAGAAGATAAAAGTAGTGTGTGTGTGTGTAGAGAGAGAGAGATAGAGAGAGAGAGAGAGAGATCATTGCAAAGGTTTTCTTGTGCAAAAAGTTGTACTTGATCTTTTCTCTATTGAAGGTTTCCCCCTCAAAGAGGCAAGTGAATAAGGGTAAAATCATGAAGCTGGGTAACACTTTCGTGACAATCGGGTCTCCAAAATTTCTAGCGGCATTTTTTCGGCCGAACAAATGTTACTTTCGGCCGAAAATTTTCACGTCAAAT
>JZKD02S2188127.1:75086-122210 GCA_000966675.3 Picea glauca
ATTCTAAATAACAAAAATACTTTTGTATGCCAGAAGTTGAAGAACTTGTGAAAATACAGTTTTTTTTGTCATAAAACAAGCAAAAGTGTTACCCAGCTTCATGATTTTACCCATAATGCTTTCTAAATAATAAAGTATCATATTGTGGATCCATATTTTCATTGTGAATGCCATTCTATTTCTTTATGATAACTATTTTGATAATGTTTTTCCTATTACTCTGCATGTTTTCATCTGGTACCTTACACAACCAAACATTGATTTGTTGCACATAATTTTATGCAAATGCAAGAAATTTGACCACACTCTAAATATAGTGAAGTCCATCTAAAATTTGAGCTTGTTATTAACATCATTGTGCTACAAGTTTATGTTAGCAATATATTGATTTAAATAAAACCTCCATCAAGTGTTGAATATTGTAGTTAATTTGATGTCCTATTGTTATAGCCCTAAAATTCCCTACTTATGCATACATGGCATTGGCCTTTATACTTGCACAATTTTCCAAAATACTACTAAGGAACTCTATTTAAAAAATCATTTTTTGGAGCATGTACGCACCCTACTACACTATTGTCCGCGTACATATGTTGGCTGCATACTAAAAAACCTGCGTTTACCTCCAAAAGTTGAAAACAATAAAAAGTTGAAAGGAATTCGGCGGAGTTTACATGCTATTGGAGGTTTCCCAACCAATTCACTTGTTGTAGCCCATCCCCAACCCAAATAACTATCCTTTTGTCATATAAAAGGAGGTCTTGGTGTCCCATTTACACAACACGAATTAGAATGGTGAAACTCTGCCCAAATCCCTTTTCCCTCCTTGCCTAAGTACTTGCAACTTAGGAAGATATAAAGATGGAGGTGGTATATATCGAATGCTGGACTAAAGGTACTACTTCTAATACACTTTCCTAACTATTTATGTTCATCTTTTCAGAGTGTTTGGGGCAGTTTAGGAATTAGATTTCCTTTTTAGGGAGTTCATATATCTATCTATACTTACAACCCTAGTATAGTTATAGGGGGGTTTTCCCACTAGAACCTATTTATTCTATGGAGAAATTTCAAGCACAATTCATCAAAATAATTGTTGAAACCCAAGAAATCAGAATTCCCTTAAACCATAGATAAATCCATAGTGTAGAGAAAATAAAGAAAATAATAAACACAATAATTTACCTTGGAAACTCAAATGGTAAAACTAGCTTTGAATGGGTCTTAGTTATTCATTCTGGAAATCTTTGGTTACATTCCTTCCATAGCTCTATGAGTCAGTCTGCCTAGTATTTTTTCTTTTTGAGAAATCCCATAGGTGTACATGCTCTAATTTGTCTTAGCCCACATACATACACCCTCTGCACAACAGACATCCCATGTACATATGTAGGTTGTTGGTGCATAACATGCGTCTCTATGTCAATAAATTGTTTTTAGAAAAGAGAGGTCGTTCTCTTTCCTGATAGAATTTTAGGCTTCTCATGGATTTCTTGGACCTTCCAGAGTATATGTTTTTGGCCTTAGCTTGGGTTAATTATTATTTTAACTTCTTTTCTTGACTTTATTTTGTTTTCCCTAGAGGTTTAGAGTGAACTTTCAAGTTTTAGATCCTCCTTTGGTTTCTTTTTGAATGCATGTGTTTACGCAATTGGATTAGAGTATTTGTCAATCTTGGTTTCTGTTTTCTCCTTTTACTTGTTTCTTGCTTTGAAAAACAAAAACTTTTTTTACTTTAGTTTTTCTTGTTAAAGCAATTCAAAAAATAGAAAAATAATTTATTTTCTTGCATTGAGTTTGGTAATGTAGTCTAGGTTGTTTGTTTGAAAAAGAAAAGAGTCTTAGTTTCAAAGTTCTTTCTTGATTTCCTGGAATGTAGGTAGTTTTTATTAGTCAAAAAAAGCACTTTTTTTAGGAAAATTTCATTTATAAGATCTTCAAACATTAATTTGAAAAGTTGAATTTTACAAAGAGTTTTACAAGATTTGCTTTGATTTTGAAGTATCTTTTTTCTTTCAAATACTATAAAGTTTTCTTCCTTTTTTCATCTCTTCAAAAAACCATTAGTTGCACAACCACATCCTTTGTGTAAATCAAGACTTAAAATTAACACTTAACTTAAAGTATATTATACTTTCTCTTTGAAGGGTTCATCGACTAGTTTAGGATTTTAGGGCCTTGAAATAAGTGTGAAGAGGAAACTCTTCAAGGCCATTTAAAACAAACATTGGATTTTGAGATAGGGAGTGTCTTAATTCCATCATCGTAAGAGTTAGTCGGGACCCCCCTATAACACATGGTATAAACACGAGGTCATGTGAGGAAAGGTAGAGGAGATAACCCCTCCAAATCCATACCAAACGTAGTGGGGATTGTATATTGAGGGTCTTTATTAGGAACGATACCAATCACATTTGCCTATGGAGCCTCATGGACCTCAAATCCATTTGATATCTTCAGTTGTAATATTCCAGACCAATTGATTTTGAAACCCTTAAAGGGATTCAAAATTGTTATCCTTCTCATTACAATCAACCCGACTATCGACCGTACCTGCTTGGTGACTAACTACGAGTTGGAAACCTAGCTGCTAATTTTTTGGATTTCTTGGATTTTGAATGGCCTTCAAATGAGGATATCCTTGAATCCATGACTGCAATTTCTATATCGTTGGAATACTTACACCGTGTTTTGTGTTTTATTCCCTTGTGGGAGACTTTCCAGGTTGACTATCAAAGAGACTCTTGGTCAGATCCTAGCAGCGGGCTCTACCTGAACTACTACCACGCATGAGTCGTAAGGTTGTGCGGTACCTCGTACATATTGTATAGTCCAGGTTTGTTGTTTTCAAGTTTTGTATTCAATAGAAACTCTTATTTTTCCGAAGTTTCTATCTATATTGGATTCATTAACTTTTGGATGAGTGTTATTGGCCTTATATATAGGAGCTTGGAGACATTTTTATTTGACATGTGTTCATCATATCGATCCATTCTGATAGGTATTGACCTCGAAAATGGGATATAGGTTAGAATTTTCCCTACTTTCATTTTTTCATTATTCATTTCATGGTTCATTTGGCCTTAGGATCAACCCCACTGAAGTGTGAAACAAAACCTTCTCTACTACTTTACAAATGTCGTAATTAGGTGGTAGAGCCTACCTTTACATGGATTCCCTTGGTAGATCTTTTGCTGCATTTTTGGCATCCATGCTGTGAGTTTTTCCATAGGCTTGGGATTCCTTGTTAGTCCTACCATGATTACATATTGAAGCCTCATTATTCTCTCTAATAAACATTCTTGATCTTACCCACGGGACTCCCTAATGAGCGTGGTTTGTTGTCTTTCAAGCTCACTTAAATTTTGAAAGCAACATCCAACAAGACTATATTTATTATTTCTGATCTTGTATGGATTACTTGAGAAAAGTATCCCATTGGAGTCTTCTTTAATCCCTTTTTAGACTCTCTAAAATTGAAAATATTTTCAAGAGATCATGTTTCCCTTCATGCTTGCCAAAATCAAGTTTGAAGGCACATCTGTCCGGCGGTAGTTTACCCCTTTTTTGGTCTGGTTGGATAATTTTATGAATAAAGGTATGCTCTAGGAATTTTTGTTCACTATAAGAGTATTCTTAGGCATAAGTTTAACCCTTTTTTGGGCTCAAGGGAATAAATTTTTGAAAGGAACATTCTCCTTGGTTCTGGTTTATCTCTTTTTTGGGCCTTGGAGATTACTTACAGAAAAGGATCCACCCCCCCAGATTCCATAGTTAAGCCCTTTTCAGACTCCCTAAATATGAAAATATCGCTGAGTGACCTTGTTCCTTCACAATGATTAAATTGTTCTAGAAGAACATCTACATGACATGAGCTTCACCCCTTTTATAGCTAGTAGATTATTGCGGAAAAAGGTATGCCTCGGGAGATTCGTCTCACCGGGAGATTTCTCCTCAATTATACTTTTTAACAATACCCCAAGGTTGATGTTATAACAATAAATTGCACTAGACATGCATACATGACATCAGGCCATCTTACTTTCTATCTTTTCCAAGCCATCACTAAACATCTCTTCTAAAAACCATTGTTTTGAAGGTGTATGTGCCCTGCACCACTACTGCCCATGTACACACACTTGTTTCGCCACTACAGCCTACATACACTCACAAAAAATCATGAAAAATGAAAATTGAAAAGGGATAAGGGTTTATGGGCCGTTACTTAACCAGTTGACCGCCCATAGCTAGTCACCCGAACCATTACTATCTATTTTGGCCTATAAAAGAAGGTGTTGGGGCCCCATTCCAGAGAGAAGAATGAGATCATAAAATCTCTTCCTATTTCAATATTCCCCCTTTTCCCCAATATGTTTCAACCACATTGTAAGTTTGAGCCAGAATTCCTTCTTCCTCCTTTACAAATCCTTGCCATTTCCCTAGAGAGAGTTGAAGAGGAGAAGAATACATGGAAGTAGTTGGTGCATGGTGAAGAGGAGCCAAGAACGAGTTCGAGGAGAAGTGTCGGTCTCATGTTGTAAATGACTTATGTGAGATTAATATAAAGAAGTACTTTTTCTGTCTCGCCAAATGACGTCTTAAATCTTTATGATTTGTTTACATTTCTTGATTATGATGTCTAACCCACTAATCCATATGTAGAATGCATGCTTGTAGTTTCTTTTTTGTCTTTTGGTGAATTCAGGTCAGCCTTGGGAGGAGAATTGTAGTTGGGAAACAACCAAGTGTAAATGGATCGACACCGGACGTCGAGTTTAAGGTATGCCTATCGGATCCCTATACTTTGTCTTTTATGTATGATTGTGGGGTAATGATGAGATAGTTGATAAAACGTAGGAGACTTTAGAAGGTTATCTCTGCTTGCATTTTAGAACCCTGGTGTAGTTCGTAGAGGGGTTTTCCCACTATAGCAGAATTGGTTACCGTACTAGGGAAGCCTCTAGGGTCTTTGAGGATACTTCTTTGGGTGTTTTTTGAATCAATTTACTCACTGTTTTTGAGTTTTTGTAAGCTTCTATGTCTTTAAGGGATTTTGGTATTCCATACCAGTACTCCCTGCCTATGCTTGACTGTTGGTTTTCACTTTTTTGAGAAGTTCCAGAGGTGTACACAGAATCTAGTGCACCTTCCTGCGTGAATACATGCCCTGTGTTTGGACAACCCATGTACATACGCAAGTTGTTGAAGTGTCAATAGCATGTCTAGGTTGAGAATGTTTTTTGAAGAGACAATCATCCTCTTCCCTGTCAGAAGTCACACTTCTCAACAATTTTCTTGATCTATCCCTGGTATCTGTTATAGCAGTTTGTAGCCTAGGTATGACCTCAACATAGCTTTCTTTTCATCAAAATATTTCTTGTGTTTTCTTTGATAGGGTTTTTAGACAAGTTTCTGAGTCTTCTTTGATATGCCTGTTTGGTATTGTCAATGACTCCCTATGATCTGCGATTGGGCTTGAATTCATTTCTTGGTCTTGACTTATCATCATTTCCCCCTTTTTTTTCTTTTGAAGAAAATAAAATAATTCATTTTCAAATTTCTTGTTTTGAAGCATAAAACAATAAAAAAAAATCTTTCATTTATTTGTTTGGTAAAGTAGTTTAGGTCAGTTTCTTCATTTACCAAGAAAAAATAAAGTTTTATTAAGTTCTTTACTTGAATTCTTAAGACATTAAGTAGCTCATAGTTGAGCAAAATCTAGTTTTAAGTTTTTCTTTTCAAAGATCTGAGAAAATTAGTTACGAAAAAGTTTGGTTAAAGAGTTTAAATTGGCAAATATTTATTTGTGAAGAAGAAGCAGTTTGTTTTCAGTTTCATCTTATGCTCTTCTCTTTCTTCTCTTAAAGAGAATCATTGGTTTTAATTTTGTTCCTTTTGAATTAATACATCCACTAAAATTAAATCTTAGTTAAAAGTTATTATATTTTGTGTTTGTAGGGTCCATCAATTTAGTCTAGGCTAGAGCCTTGATTTAGGATTAGAGAGGAAACTCGTCAAGGCTACAAAAACAAACATAAGAGTTTGATCTAGGGAGTGCTTGAAAGTCTAGTAACTATGAAATTTATCTAGGATCCCCCTCTAACATAGGGGATAAACATGAGGTCGCATGAAAAAAGGTAGCGGAGATAACCCCTCCAAAGATGGACCAAGCGTAGTGGGGAACGCATATAGATGGCTTATCTTGGGATTCCATTGATCTCATTTTCCATGGAGCTTCATGGGTCTCGAATATATTCGAGGTCCTCAATCATATTCTGGAACACTTTATTTCTATACCCTTAATAGGTTCCAGGCTTGATACCCTTCTCATTACGGTCCACCGGACTGTCGGTTGTACCCGCCTAGTGACTGTTTGCACGTTGGCACCTAGTTGCCTTTATCTTAGTGAATTAAACATGTGACTAAGGGGGTATACTACAGTACGTAGGGAATAAATTGGGCCATGATTTGTAGAGTATACCCGGAGGGTATTTTTCATATTAGAGTTTCACTTGCACCAGTAAGTTTCTCTAGTGTTGGGTGGTGTAACTGTTCTTCCAACTAGCTAGTGATTTGCTTGTCTTATCTCATATGAGATTTTTCTAGTGTGTGTTGGTTTTTAAAACATTAATAGAAATCCCTAGTGTTTCATTGATATTCTCACACCATGGAGGATCAGGAGCTCTGCCAGTCACAAAGGATTCTTGGCCTACCTCTGGTTAATCTAGAGCCACCCCCGCCACCACTAAGGCAAAGACTAGACCAGCAAGGGTCTTTTGAGGTGACCGAGACACAAGAAACTGAGCTCAACCCATATCTAAGAGTAGAACATTTGATCCTGAAGGAACCAACCGTTTCCGACCTCAAAGCAGAAGCTCTTGGTCCGTATAACCCTTCGATCATTGATCTATTGGCACCCATTGTCGTACAGGTTAAGCCTTACGAGCGTCAGGTAGTGTCACAAGCAACAATGCAGAAAAATGATGCTACATCTTCAGGGAATTCTCATACTCCCTCTACGACTGTCACCATAGGGGGTTTTCCACCTCCTAACCAACCGTCGTCGGTCCGGACCACCATGGTCTCAACCACCTTTACCTCGGGAAATGGTCTTATTCTATCTATGGTAGAGATCACTGCTCCTTTCACCTAGAGTGAGATAGGCCCTCCATTCTCATATGCGATGTCTGGCTTCGATATGAAATCTATCCTTTCCTAGTCCACTCTACAGACTTTAGGTTTGGGGGCAGGGAGCTCTAACGCTCCTCTGCAAGGATCCATGGGGGGCACTTCATCTCCCTATAATTCTTTCCCTTATGGATGGGTTCATATACCTCCTTCATCCCCTTCACTCGATGGTTCTCACCAGCACTTCACTGGGCTGAATGTAAACTATAGTTAATTTGGAGCAAGTAGTCAAGAAATTCCCTCTTATAGCATGTCAGTAGGTTCGACACCGTTCTCTTTGTTCGATACGTTTAGTACCAACGCATTCCCATCAGTTTTCATCTCGGTTGGGGGAAACCTCGGTTATGGCCAACAAAATCCTATGCAGGGTATTATTCCTGCACATGGGGAAAACTTAGGAATACAAGGACTTTGGAATCCGTGGAAAGGATCAGTTCCCTTGTCAGGGATGCCGACCAGGGGAAACCCTTTCCATAGCCAATGGAACCCTGGGCAAGGCTCAACACCTATGCTCATCGAATCGGTAGGGGGCAACCCTTCCCAAAATCCTTGGACTATGACACAAACCCAACCCTTTACATCCTATTGTGGGAGTCAACCGATGACGTCTCAACAAGCGAAGAATATGTATGCTGGTCACGACCATGGTTATTACCAGAACCCTGGTCAACAACCTAAATTTTCCTGGCAACCTGGTGCCAACCAAAATCCAACCTCCTTTTTTCCTGGTTATAATCAACAACCCAAATTACCATTTCTGGAAACTCTGCACTTGCCAGACTTGACAAGGTTATTAAACGAACCCATCTGTCACGATTCACGTTAGCCTCCTATGCCAACCAAGTTGCCTTTAGAAATTCCAAAGTTCTAGGCTAAGCCTAATGAATATCCAAGCAATCATGTGACTACCTTCCATTTATGGTGCTTGTCGAACTCGTTGAGAGACGACTCTGTCCAGTTGCATTTGTTTCAATGCACTCTGTTAGCATCAGAAATCACTCCTAGATTGCTCGCAAGAGTAGAGCCCGACACCCATCAGTTTAATGTCATGATTTGTTTATAAAGGGATGATCGAATGGAAGAAAACTCAGAACAATATCGTCTCGACTCTGAAACTAGGCCGGGAATGCATGGGCAAATGGGGTCTTAGATAAACTTCAAACAGTGAGTTGTAATAAGGGTGAGAAGTGGGAAGACTTGTATGAGAAGAGTGCGAAAGTCTGTCAAAAACATTAGGTTTCTAACAGACTGGAGAAGAAAGCGCCCAAATGAAAGATCCTCTTACATTCAAACAAAGAAGACCAGAGAGTATAGTAATGTAATGACAAATCCTTTATCATAATGAAACTACAACAATTCAAGCGAATCATTCGATCATGAATTCCCTGGTATGAGACAAAAACATAGACGGAGCAAGAAAACTGTTTGTTAAAAAACAAGAAATCCCAGATATAGATGCATAACCAGGAAACTAGAATCAAGTTGAAGTTTTACAGTCGGGAGTTGTGCTCTACCATCGATAGATACAAAAATGGCGAAAATGCTTACATATACTCAAAACAACAACAACAACAAAATCGAGATGTTGCATTAAAAGCTTTGCATCTGCATGGCTTCTGACAATCTGCAGCTGCAATCTTTGAATAGTTGTGCAACTTATGGCAGACGCAATCGATCTTCTGATAGTTTCATCGGTGAATCGACGTGCCTTTAATTCATTTCCGAACCTTCCCATTATGGCGGAGACGATGTCTAACCACCACCAACCGCCTCAATAACTGCTTCATGGGGATTGAGGATGACCCAACCAACTCAACATTTTGGGACGCGAAAGACTCCTCACACTGCCACCTGGAATAATTGAATGTCTTGACGAATAGGCGTGGAGGCCAGTGCGAAGGATAGGGCGCATGACAGGAGTGGTGGCATCGAAACTATGAGGGCGTGAAAGAAGTGGCGAGGTGTAAGAAGGGAAACAAAGGAAGACATATGGCGGAAGACAACAGGTGAAGGGGGGGTAGGAGATGAGATATGATGGGCTTTATTTTAGTGAGAGATTGACGTGGAGGGAATGGAACACGTGGTAGGTGGTGAGTGGATGATGAGATGGGGAAAGGACCACCCGAACTAAAGAGTGGAGAAGGACATATGACACATGGCAACAGGGGAAAGGTGGCTCTAGAAAATGACATAATGTGAGAAGGGTCCATGCTGGCTAAACATAGAGCAGCTAAGAAGGAATTGATTGTCCAAGCATCGTTGATCTGAGCGTGCTGATCTTGGTCGTCAGAAAGTTACGTGCCTAATTCCGGACCCCTCCCCTCCACTTAAAGGTAGAAAGGAAGGGGGGGTCTGGAATCTCCTTTATCACCGTTGATCCGGGTGCTCCGATCGGGACCGTTGAAGAGATGCACCCCCAATTCCAGACCCCCCCCCCTCCTCTTAAAGGTAGAAAGGTGGGGGGTTCCAGAATCCCATATGCACCGTTGATCCGGGCACGCGAACCACTGCCGCTCGGACTTTCTTTTCACTTACCATGGGCGCATTAGCATTCAAAACTTAGGACAAGTGGGTTTTTTAACCCATACTTTCACATTTTACCCCATTACCAGAAATATCGCTAACATTTGGCTCCATGGGGGATAGAGTCGTCCCTGTGATTCTCTAAGAACTCTTTTGCAGATTCAGTTCCTTTGCTTGTTGGTCTATGGAGTCATTTATTAGGCCGAAAACAAAAACAGAAACAATATTTACAAAACAAAACAAAAAGAGCCGACTGTGGCTCACATAAAACATTTTTTTAAGCAATGCCCATTTACTGGGCTGCTAAAAGCTTCTTTTCCTTCCACATCTTGCAACCTGTAAGTGTTGTTTGAAAATAATTCAAGGATCTTGAAAGGCCCGAACCAAAAGGCATCAAAATTACCGTGTTTTCCCTTTTCCTGCCTGGGTGCATCCCATTTGAGCACCAGATCACCCTTCTCGAATTCTTTCTTTTTTCTCTTCCTGTCAAAAGCCTGCTTGATATTCTACTGATGATTGTAGGCCCTATTCATGACCTATTCTCTGATCTGCTGCACTTCCACCATCTGATGAATCCTTCTGATCACATGATTGGGTTCTCCTTCAAGGTCCTAGAGGAAATTTTCCACAGATAAGGTGAGCTAAGTGGGGAAACGGACCTCTATTCCATAAACAAGTTGGAAAGGAGAGATGCCCAGGGATTTCTTGGTTGTCACCCGATCATCCCAGAGAGAAAATTTGAGCTTTGAGTCCCAGGCCCTTTTATTGTCCTCCAGTAGCTTCTTAATGAGCTTGATCAGACTTTTATTGGAGGACTCTGCCAGTCTGTTTCCTTGAGGATAATAGGGAGTAGAGTGTAGCAGTGAAATCTCAAACTGTTCATAGAACTTGACTAGAGGCTCAGACCGAAATGGGGAGGCATTGTCGGTGACGATTTTTCTAGGGAAGCTAAACCTAGCTATGATATATTCTAGGAAGTTGATAATTACTTTGTGAGAAGTGCTTCTACTAGGGACAGCTTCTATCCATTTTTTGAAATAGTCGGTCGCAGTCAGAATCCATCTGTGTTGGCCACTTGAGGGAGGATGAATTTCTCCGATAAAGTCCAACCCCCACTGCTGAAAGGGTGTTGAAACTACTATAGGATTTAATGGCAGAGATTTGAGTTGTTGCTTTCCTGAAAACTTCTGGCATTTAATGCAAGCTCTGATTTCTCTGTAGACATTAGGAAATAGGGTGGGCCAGTAATACCCAACTCAAAGGATCTTGTGAGCTGTGGTCTTCTAGAAATGATGACCTCCGTAGAGACTGCTATGAAAATCGAACATAAACTTTTGGGCTTGCTGCAGGTCCAAACACCTTAGTAATACCCCTAGAGGGTCTTTCCAATACAAGGCTTGGTCAACGAGGCAATACCTGACCGCTTTGAGCTTTAAGGTCCTAGCCTTACTTTTTCCCAATCCATCAGAGGGATTTAATTCTTGTAGAAAGTACAAGATATCCTTGTACCAGGGGCATGATGCTAGTGACAGGACTCCCTAGAACTGCTTGTTGGATGGCTCAGCTTGCTTACTGATGAAGTTCATTCCCAAGGCTTCGCATTTGGATTCAGCCAGCAACTTGGCCAAACCTTGCCCCTTTATCAATTTGGTGGGATTAATCTCCAGATCAAATTCTAGGATCTTGGCAATCCATTTACCTCTTCTCCCATCTATGTCAGGATGTATAAGAATTTCCTTCACAGAGGTTGAAGGGACATATGCGGTGATCTTTGAGTGTAAGACATAGACTCTAAAAGCCATAAGGGCCTTCACCAGGGCATAGGCCTACTTCTCCATGATCTCATACCAGAGTTCTGTGTCTCTCAATGCGTTTTTGTAAAAAGCAATGGGCTGCTCTTGTCCTTGATCATTTCTCTGCAACAAAACTGCTTCTACTGTATCACAGGAAGCAAAAGAAAATATCAGAAAATCTTTAGAATAATCGGGACTGATTAGCATAGGTGCTTCAGTCAATGCCTTCTTTATTTGGACAAAATATTCTCTAGGTTTAGAGGTCCATTTTATTTCATTTCCCTTTCTGAGCATGGTTGTGATGTGTTTCACCATCTCGGAAAAATTTGAGACGAATCTCCTCAGAAAATTAATTTTCCTCAAAAATTCCTGAACCTCTTTCTTAGACCTGGGAAGTGACAGGGTCTGAATTGCCTCCACCCTGCTGGGATCAATTATCAGCCCCTATGCTGATACTATATGGCCCAATAGCTTCCCTTCCTTCATAGCAAACAACGACTTCTTGGGGTTCAAAGATAGGCCATATCTCCGACACTTCAGGAAAACCCTCTTCAAGTGGCAACGATGCTCTTTATCAGTCTTAGAGAAGACTGTTATGTCATCTAGGTAGATCACCACAAACTTATCTTTCTCCCCGATGAAGGCTATGTCCATGGCTCGCTGGAATGTGGCTCCTGCATTCATCAACCCAAAAGGCATCTTGGAATACATGAATGTGCCCCAAGGAGTGGTGAAGGTTGTTTTTTCTCTGTCCTTGGGCATGGCTGATATCTGATTATAACCAGAGAAACCATCAATCATGGATATCCTAGAGGCACTGGTTACCCTCTACAGTATGTTCTCCATGTTGGGCAGGGGATAATTGTCTTTCCTTGATCTCCTGTTCAGGTTTCTGAAATCAACGCAGAGTCTGATTTCACCACTTTTCTTTCTTACTGGGACCAAATTAGCCACCCAGTCAGAATATCTTAAGGGGACAATGATTTGGGCATCTAGCAGCTTATTCACTTATTTCTCCATGACAGGTAGTAGCATGGGATTTATCTTCCTCAGCTTCTACTTAAATGGCCTAGCCTCTCCTTTTAGTGGGATATTGTGCTCAATAACTAATGTGTCGTATGTTTTGAGGTCTTCGTAGGTCCACGTGAACACATCGACAAACTCCCTCAACAACTCAGTATATTCGGCCCTTTGCCCTTCAGTCAAACTCCTTGACAATTTGAAAAAATTAGGCTCCTCTGGTGTTCCTATGTTGCACTCAACTGTGTCAGTTTCATTACCTGAAACTCTACCCTTTACTGCCACATCATTCCCATAGAACAACCTTTCTAGTGGGATTAGTCCTTTCGGTATGTGATTGCTTGGTAGATGAATAATATGGTGGTCAAAAATTTTATTCAAAAACCCTCCAGGGTGATGGTTGGGTTCCCCTTTAATGTCAGGATCCTCATCTATGTGCAATGTAGAAAATTCATCAACAGATTGAAGAAACTTTTCGATCTCCTGCTCATCCTCAAATACCCTCCAATGTTTGACATTGTCCGGTACAGAAGGTCTATATTTTATTTCAACATCGGATTTGATAGTGGGCAGTATGGGAACCTCAAGCAAACTAGATGTGACAGCTAAAAAGTCGGCTGAAGCATTTTCCTCCCTTGGAATGAAAGAAATGTTAAAAGCCAAGAAGAAATTATCCACTAGGTCCCATACCTCATTCCTATAATTCCTGAGATGAGGATGCTTAGCCTGATAAACATTTTTTACCTGCTGGATGATCAGTTTTGCATCTCCAAACACATCCATCTCCTTAACTCCCATTTCCTTTGCAGCTCTTAATCCTAGAACCAGAGCTTCATACTCTGCCACATTGTTGGTGACTTTGAATTCTAGCTTGTATGACAAAGATATGGTCTCTTGACAAGGGGAGATGAATACCACCCCGACACCTGCACCCATACTGGAGGAAGCTCCATCAAAGAACATCTTCCAAATAGAGGTGGTTAGAGGAGGAATCTCTTGATTGCGAATGGCCTACTTTATGATTTGCTACAGGGCCTCAGGAGTCTCAGTGACCTATAACAAACTAGACCCTAAGTCAGTGTCAAGTGCAAAGATGGGGTGATTAGTGGGGTTTGCTTCATCACTGACTATATAGGCTAGCTGGGCTTCTCTATACAATCTCCTATGTTCCCCCCCAAAGACTGGAATGGTGGCATATGTGAGATCCATTTGTAACATCTCTCCAAGTCTCTTAATCCAAGACCTTGACAACAACATGCCAAACTTGGGGGGAACATCATCTACCACAATATCCATGACCATACTCTTCATGGGCAAATGAAACAAAGAAACTACCAGGTCCTTGATGACTCCCAAACATTGCACCCTCCTGGAGTCAAAGGAATAGAGGTCATGATAGGCTCTGGTGACTTCTAATCCTATCTCTTCCATGACGACTCTGGGCATGAGGTTGTGGGAGGCCCCTGAATCCATCAATAAATTGTGCAACACTTTATCATGTATGTTCAGGGATGTGTAGAAGGGAGGTGATGAATCATCTCTATCTTCTACCATAGGGCCTAGGACAACCGCTGGCCTTTCATATTGGAGGTTTATGAAGTCTGTGGGAGGGCATGAGGCTTCAGATTTCAAAAGGTCAGAGAAGCGCTTTTTGAATTCTTCATGTTTGACTAGCTCGGTGAGGGGCACAGGGATTCTGATATTTTGAATTTCATGCTCAAAATTAAAAGAATATGTAAGCTTTGGAATTTCTCTTATTTCAGGGACATGATTGTGGACAATGGGAGAGGGGGGTTGAGCCTTCTTACCTCTGTGCGCATCTGCTACTTCATTAGCAGGCTTTTCTTCTCTGGTGGACTGCTCAGGAATATCAGGTGTTACTGTCCTTTTGTCGGACCTCAGGTTATACCTGCCTCGGCCATCAGTAGCTTTGTCTCCTTTGCTCAATTCATTTAGCTGACTATTCATGAGAGACTCCTCGTATGTTGATTGAGTTAGATGAGGGAAAGGAGGAGTGACTTATAAGCAGTGGATTTTAGGCTCAGGCTTGTCTGTTTCCCCTTCTTCTTCATCGACCACAAAATTGTTCTGAAAGGGAGCCTGAATTCTTTGGTCGCCCCTGTCTCTTCCTCTCTCTGTGTGCATAGTTGGGGGAGCAATATTATTTGGCCTTCTAAAGCCCCCTTTATTCTCGGTGCTCTGAGGACCCTTGTTCATTTTCTTCCTTTCCACCTTCAATCTCTCCATCTCTTCAGACAGAAGCTTCATCATCTGGGTCAGTTCCTCCACTCGAGGGTGGGACAGCGATGGGCCGGAAGTTGAGGCTTCTGACTTTCCTTTTCTTCTAGCTGCGTCGGCCTTGTTCCTCAGTCTGTCAGTTGCTAATATGTTAGATTCCACTTCTATAGCATCATCTTGCATTTGAGATAAGGAGGTGGCTCTTATTTCTCTTAATAAAAGACAGAAATCAGGGTCAAATGCACCAGCATAGGAAATTTGAGCAGAGGCTTCTGAGGGTTTAATCTTTGCAGGAATCTTGTTATACATTTTATTGAATATTTTGGAGAAGTCAGAGACAAACTCTCCATCCATTTTCTTCAGAGCCCAAAACTCTGTCATGTAATACATATAATCCTTCTTGTCTCTCCACTACCTCAGGAAAATGCTATCCAAAGCTTCAATTCCAGCAATAGATCCGGGGGCCAATCCTCTAAACCATTTCCTAACCTCACCATCCAGGCTCTGGACGAAGACTCTCATCTAGACATATTCATTTTCAATGTTTAAGTTGTCTGCATAACTATATAAATCATCCAAGTGCTCTTTTGTAGTTATGTCTCCTTCTCCCGTGAACTTGGGCATGTATTTCAGATAGTCTCCAGCAGGGAGAGGATTCATGGGATGGGGTAGGATTAAAGGAGCATATCTAGCAGTGACTATGGCATCCATTCTTTTCGGAGGGGGATTAGCACCAACCATAGGGATATTAGGTGGAGGAGAACCAGGAGGAGAAGGAGTGTGAATGGGAGATTTCGGAAAGGAGGTTCTTGAAGGAGACGATGGGGAAAATAGAGAGAAGGCTAAGGGACCTGAATGTGCATATGCTTCTCTCTGTGCAACAGTAGCAATAAAAGGAGGGGTAGTGAAACCCTCCGAGGCCTGAGGTCTTAACTAAGGAACAACTTCCAGAGAGGGGGGAGTGACAAGGATCTCTCCCTCTGATACTAGACCAGGAGGAGAAAACTCAGCAGGAACACTCCCGAAATTCAGAAAATGGGAAACCTCAGAGGAAGGACGACTAGGAAGCTGAGAACAAGAAAATAGAGTTTTTACATAAGGAAGTGGGGAAATACCTGATTCGGGGGTGAATCTTTCTCCTTGAGGGGTCTTTCCTTTTTTGAGAATCACCTCCGAATTTTCTTCAGTTGTAGCCAGAGGTAGTTGTGGATGGGACCGCATGTGTCTGTCGCTGGAAGCCACAACTAATCCAATGGGTTCGCCGCAGTGGAGTCATCACAATTGAGTCGCCAGGTGCATAGTAGCAATCTCAATAGTTCTGATATCTAATGCACCTTCAGAATCAGCTGATCATTGTCGTTCAATATTGGGGAAAATATTCAACTTCATCCCCGGCAATGGCGCCAAAAATGTTAGCGTCAGAAGTCACTCTCGGAATTCTCGCAGGAGTAGAGCTCGACACCCATCAGTTTAATGTCACGATTTGTTTATAAAGGGATGATCAAATGGAAGAAAACTCAGAATAATATCGTCTCGACTCTGAAACTAGGTTGGGCATGCATGGGCAAATGGGGTCTTAGATAAACTTTAAACAGTGAGTTATAATAAGGGTGAGCAGTGGGAAGACTTGTATGAGAAGAGTGTGAAAGTTTGTCAAAAACATCAGGTTTCTAACAGACTGGAGAAGATAGCGCCCAAATGCAAGATCCTCTTACATTCAAACAAATAAGACCAGAGAGTACAGTAATGTAATGACAAATCTATTATCATAACGAAACTGCAACAATTCAAGCGAATCATTCAATCATGAATTCCCTGGTATGAGACGAAAACATAGACGGAGCAAGAAAACTATTTGTTATAAAACAAGAAATCCCAAATATAGATGCATAACCAGAAAACTAGAATCAAGTTGAAGCTTTAAAGTCAGGAGCTGTGCTCTACCATCGATAGATACAAAAATGCCAAAAACGCCTACATATACTCAAAAAAGCAACAACAACAAAATCGAGATGTTGCATTAAAGGCTTTGCATCTGCATGGCTTCTGACAATCTGCAGCTGCAATATTTGAATAGTCGTGCAACTTATGGCATATGCGATCGATCTTCTGATAGTTTCATCGGTGAATCAACATGCCTTTAATTCATTGCCAGACCTTCCCATTATGGTGGAGACAATGTCTAACCACCACCAACCGCCTCAATAACTGCTTCGTGGGGATTGAGGATGACCTGGCTAGATCAACATTTTAGGATGCGGAAGACTCCTCACGCTACCACCTGGAATAACTGAATGGCTTGACGAATAGGCGTGGAGGCTAGCATGAAGGATAGGGCGCATGAAAGGAGTGGTGGCGTCAAAACTATGAGGGCGTGAAAGAAGTGGCGAGGTGTAAGAAGGGAGACAAAGGAAGACATATGGCGGAAGACAACAGGCAAAGGGGGCGCAGGAGATGAGATATGATGGGCTTGCTTTTAGTGAGAGACTAACATGGAGGGAATGGAACACGTGGCAGGTGGTGAGTGGATGATGATATGGGGAAAGGACCACCAGGACTAAAAAGTGGAGAAGGACAGATGACACATGGCAGCAGGGGAAAGGTGGCTCTAGAAAATGACATAACGAGAGAAGGGTCCACGCTGGCTAAACATAGAGCAGTTGAGAAGGAAGGGATTTTCTAAGCACAGTTGATCCAGGGGCACTGATCTTGGTCGTCAGAAAGTTGCGCGCCTAATTCTGGACCCCCCCCCCTCCGCTTAAAGGTAGAAAGGCAGGGGGGGTCCGAAATCTCCTTTATCACCGTTGATTTGGGCACTCCGATCAAGACCGTTGAAGAGATGCGCCCCCAATTCCGGACCCCCCCCTCTGCTTAAAGGTATAAAGGTGAGGGGGGGGGTCTAGAATCCCATATGCACCGTTGATCCGGGCGCGCGAACTGCTGCTGCTCAGACTTGCTTGTCGCTTACCACGGGTGCATTAGCATTCAAAACTTAGGACAAGTGGGTTTTTTAACCCATACTTTCGCATTTTACCCCATTACCAGAAATATCACTAAGACACTCTCATCGGGAGTTCTACGAAATGGTACATCGAGCTTGACCGCTCAAGATACTCTTCCTTCGACGAATTGGCAATGGATTTCTTAAACCATTTCCAATTACTTGTGAGACACAATGTCGGCACTGAATTGTTGGACAACTTTGAGCAGACAAAAATGGACCATATCTCATAACACATCCGAGAATGAAGATGCTGAAAGAGTTTAATAAAAGTACCAGTCCCACCAACATTCCTGCTTGATTGGTTCCTTAAGTCTTTGGTACCCAAGTTATCTAAAGACGTCACAACCTCAAGGGTCTAATGAAAGATCAAAAACTAGATCTGATTTACTCTTAGTCTAGTTTACTTTATGAAGTTTTTCCAGATACACTGCGGTTGATACTTGAAAAGACTAGACATAGATCTAGACCACATGCTGATGGTATTGTTGGTTCAGCACAAACAAAGCCTGTTGATCAGTTGTAGAATCAATTGAGTCAATTGTCAATACAGTAGACAATGGCCAGCCATACCACTGGTTCAGTTTCTCCCCCTACTCAAACGTCCGATGTACACAGTGTGCAATCAATAAACCTGAAGGCCACCCAATAGCCTAATGGAAAGAAGAAACAATGAAAGAAGGGTAAGGGGGATAAGAAACCTACCAATAATGCTGGTGGGAGGAAAACATAAAAGAAAAATTTGAAGTATCTATGTAATATTTTCATAGAAGACCATCTGACTCACTACTGCCCTCAGCTTGCAAAGGCCCAAAATTTATTGGCACAACAACAACCTACCGTGTTAACCAACCCATTTCCACATAATAAAAATTTGACTCAAGCCTCTTTGAGTGTGGAAGGGGGAATTCAAGGACCCCCTCCATCTTCAAGTAATCCTTCGTCCACAAATGTGTACATGATGAAAGGAAGCATTGACATAACAACTAGGACACGCGACTATGGAATGCCAAACACCTCTGAGAAAGGTAAAGAAGCCAAAAACCCATCTCTTTCTCTCATGATTGAGAAGACGTTGGAAGAACAATGACACACATCCCAAAATGTGTGTTCAAGAAATATCCCCACAACCCAAATGCAAGGGCCACCCAAAACTACTCTTTGGTGGAGGATTTGTCTCAAACCCCTTGTGCAATGTTGGCTTTGGAAGTCCTCTAGAGCTACCCTTCCCAGAGAAAGGCTCTATTAGTTGCCTTAGGATCTGCTGAGACTTGTAATCTAGGAATGATCATGCTTGATATTCCCTACTTAAAACCTCATCTCCCTTACCATGTGGCATTTCAGATAGTAGTGGCTTACACCATGGAAACTTTTACTTAGAACATTTTCCACACGGTGGTTGATGAGGGTGCCTCGACATGTGTGATTTCTTTGGCATGTTGGAAGGCCATTGGCCAACCCGTTTTGTCTCCATCACCTACTCTTCTTATCACTTTAGAAGGTCGTTCATTTCGACAACATGGAATCATCCCCTCTTTCCCC
Organism: Picea glauca; assembly: GCA_000966675.3. Taxonomy (NCBI): domain Eukaryota; kingdom Viridiplantae; phylum Streptophyta; class Pinopsida; order Pinales; family Pinaceae; genus Picea; species Picea glauca. Next base: position 94,392 of record JZKD02S2188127.1, read on the forward strand.
ATGCAGTTAGGGGGGAAGACCATGTGCATCGAGGTTGAAGTGGTTGATTCATCTCTCAACTACAATCTCTTGTTAGGAAGGAGTTGGACCTATGCTATGCAAGAAGTGGTCGCAACAGTTTTCCAGGTCTTATTGTTTCCACATGATGGTTGGATCATGTCCATTGATCAGTTATCATTCTCCCATCCTGACCCTTCATCGGGGGTATCCACGGTCCCGATGATTGATAACCCTCAGCTCAACATCATCAATGTAGGGGTTGTTTTTTCCCACCTTTGATGGGTACTTTTGATCACCTGCCTTCGATTGACAATGTCCATTACATATCAGTTGTCCCCGACCAGCCTAGGGATGAAATATTCCAAATTCCATCATTTCGCACGACTTACTTTAATGATTCATGGACTCGTCCTTCCCCATAAGATACGATGGAAGGGAAAACGCACCATGGCATGTCCATGCCTTTGTCTACGACAGAATTTTCATACTCTATAGTCCAACAAGCTTTCGCCGACCCTGATCTGAATACCACACATGGGTTAGATCCAGTTCTCGAGCCTATTTGGGATCAAGTTTCCCTCACCGATAATGATTCTTTATATTTGGTATTTCTCTTAGACAAGGTGATTATTGAGGCAATGAATAGCCTAGACAAACCTTGGGTTGATCTCCATCACAAATCTTATTTTCTCCCAAAGTTAAGAAGAATTGAAGCAGGAGAATTCACTCTAAATATGACTGAAGATATGGCTTGTCCTATCAATCCTTTGGCTACACACATTGTTTATGCTAAAGGAAATATGGAAACCTTCGCTAAAACGATACATATTGATATCTCCAGAACCCCTGGCATCGTGGAGAATAGTTTCACTAGAGCGGATTTCTCCCCCAAGGAGATTCGAATCTACACAGATTTATTTAAAGAAATCTGCAATGTTTTGCCTTGTCGTACAAGGAAATGCCAGGCATAGATCCAAGAATCATTGAACATGAAATCACGACATATCCTGATGCGAAGCCAGTCTGGCAGAAGCTTCATCCAGTTAATCCCAGGAAAGCAGTAGCTATTAAGGCTAAAGTAGAGAAACTACTCAAAGATGGTTTCATCTACCCCATTCGATTGACTCAATGGGTGTCAAATCTTGTGCCAGTCAACAAAAAGAAGGGTATGATTCATGTATGTACGGACTTCCATGATTTGAACAAGGCCTGTCTAAAGGATAGTTTCCCCACGCTGTTTATTGACCAAATAGTCGATGAATGCATAGGTTGCGAGGCATTTTATTTCATGGATGATTTTTTGGGATACAATCAGATATAGATCAATCCTAAAGACCAACACAAAACGGATTTCATTTATCCGTGGGGTACAATCGCTTATCAGAAGATGCCTTTTGGTCTGAAAAATGTTGGAGCAACTTTTCAGTGGGCCATGTCTTTTACTTTCGATGATATCAAACACATAGTCGAGGTTTATCTTGATGATTTAGCATCATGATATCACAAGATATATGATCATCCCACACACCTCAAAATCATCTTTGAGTGATGTTTCCACTACCGGATTCCCTTGAATCCAAAAAAATGCATTTTTTGTGTAACATCGGGTCGTCTGCTTGGTTTCATAGTTTCAACAACAGGGATCATGGTTGATCCTCTAAAGGTTGAGGCGATAGTTCAGTTTCCTCCCCCGTGCACAATCCCTCAGCTTCAGAGTTTACAGGGAAAAGATAACTCTTTACTTCATTTCATCACAAACTATGCCGAGATCATAAAGGGTTTCATGTGTTTGCTAAAGAAGGACGTTCTTTTTCATTGGGATGAAGCTGCTCAACACTCTTTCGAAGCATTGAAATGCGCCCTCACATCTACCCCTCTTCTTTGGCCACCCAATTATAATAAAGATTTCTTACTATACTTGGTCGTTGCAAAGTCGACCATCAGCATGGTCTTGGTTTAGGAGAATGATTTACTCTCAGAATATGTGATTTATTACCTGAGCCGAGGCCTAGTTGGATTGGAACTCAATTATTCCCATGTTGAAAAACTTGCATTGGCAGAAGTTCATGATGTCCAACGGTTCTGTCATTACATCTTGTTTCGCAAGACCACCGTCATTGTCATTGTGAATACACTTAAATACATGTTGACACGACGTGTAATCAGAGGAAAAATCAGTATATGGATAGTTATCCTCTAAGAATTTGACTTGGATTTTGTCTCGCCTAAATCCAAAAAGTTGTTGGTATTTGTAGAACTCATCTCAGAACTTCTAGTTGGATCAGGTGATGTTATACCCAAGGAGTCTCCTATCAAAGGAGACATGTTTTTAATCACATCTTCAGACCCCTGGTATGGATATATAACAGTCTATCTCCAAACTTGAAATTCCCCACCTCTGTTTCTCATGATGATCATCGTCGTATATAACATCAGGCCAAGAACTATCTCATACTCGAGGACACTTTGTATCATCGAGGTGTAGATTTCATCCTTCGCCAGTGTCTCACTCATGAAGAAGAAAACATCATGCTTAACGATTTCCACACTAGAGCATGTGGCGGTCACTTTTATGGGTTGGAAACAACCCAAAAGATTCTATGAGACGGTTACATTTGGCCAACATTAATCAAATATTGTGTTGAATCAGTCAAGAAGTGCCACCTATGTCAAGTCTTCTCTCGAAAGATGAGGGCACACCCCGCTCCCATATTTCCCATCATCACAGTTGGACCCTTCACCAAGTGGGGGATTGATTATGCTACATGCAACCCCCCTTCAGCAAGGGGGCACCATTATATTATCATAGCGGTAGATTACTTTAAGAAGTGGGTTGAGGCTCTGCCAATGTTTAAATATGATGGAGAGACAACTGCTCTCTTTTTGTTTAACCAGATAATAGCAAGGTTCGACGTTGTGAGAGATATTGTCACTGACCATGGTAGTCACTTTCATAATAAAATGATGTTGGAGTCAACGTCAAATCTTGGGTTGAGGAAAGAACATTTGTCATCCTACTACCCATAAGAGAATGGTTAGGTGGAAGCTGTGAATAAATCCCTTAATACAATTCTACAACAAACGATCAATTCGGCCAAGTCAAATTGGCATTTCATGTTGTACTCCACGTTATGGGCCTACTAAACGTCTATTAAGACTACAACCAGTTTCTCACCTTTTCAACTCGTTTATAGGATGGAAGCAGTCTTTCTTATAGAATGTCAGATCCCGTCTCTAAAGTTGGAAATATAGTTATTGTCGGACACTTCACCGCTTGAAGAGCGTTTATTATATCTCAAGAAGCATCATGATGTAGCCTTGGATAACGAGGCTCACAAACAAAAAGAAAAGTGTCTGTATGATCAATCTGTTCGTCCTCAGATTTTATCTGAAGGTTGACCTTGTCCTAGTCTATGACCAAGATAAGGATCCCCTAGGGGAAGGTAAGTTCAAACCCATGTGGTTCAGACCTTTCATCATGAAGGAGGTTCTAAAGAAGGGTGTTTATCGTTTGGTGGACTTTGAGGGAAATGCATTGGCGGAGCCTAGAAATGATCTCTACCTCAATAAGTATTACTCATAGGTGGGTCGCCTTGGGTGAATTCTTGTACATATGTATAGTTATTCTACATTTTCTTCTTAGTTTTTGTCTTTTGGTTTTATGGACATGTCATTTTTTATGTCATCTTTTTCACTGTGGTAGATGTCAAGTGAATCGTAGGTGCTCATTAGGTTCATGGGCAGTGTTATCTGACACACATGGAGACTTGCTTCCGTAGATTGGGTGATTTTTACACCTCAGGGCTAGTTGTTATCTTCAGGAGGTATCTGTTTAGACGATGCCACAAACAATGTCATTGAATACAGTGCAGTCTTAGATTTGTTTCATGACACTTTGTCGCATGGTATATCTCACCTCCAGGTCTACTTAGACGCTCAACTGGTTGTGTCCCAGTTAAATGGGGTTTATCGCATTTACGATCCTACTCTAGACTGACAGTTCTTTAGGGTACGTCTCTTAGAATGAATATTTGATTATGTTATGTATATCCATGTTCCTAGGAGATTGAATCAAATCAAAGATACTCTAGCTAATCATGTATTAGATTGGCATATTGCACACATGTAAGAAAAATCACACACATGCACATGTAAATACATTTGTAAAATAGATGTAATCCATAAGACGTAAAAATATGTAAATATGAATATATATCAGAAATATCAGAGTACATGGGTGGGCGCAAGTGCCTCAAAAATATGTCCAGTAAGAGTCATGGGGCTTATGCCCTCAAAAATATACAAAAGGTGCCCCCAGCACGTGAGTATTCTAGCCTATCTAAGGGTGGGTCATGTTGGCCCTACCATAATGAACAATGTTGTTTACCAAATGCCAGAAGAGCTGGACCCAGGTCCATGGTACCCCAACTATGTGAGGTTTCATCGACAGTGGGAGATCCTCGATCTCCATAATAACAATTGTACGAGTGAGTGCGGTGAGGTTCCACTCCACCTATCTCAGTACTCTCTCAAGCTCTCTGACTGGAGGCCCCCCTACTATTGTTGCTGGTCCGGTGGTTGTGGCTAGTCCTGCCTCTGGTCAAGGATGTCGCCTATTCCTCGAGAATTCTCTTGGACACACTAGTCCCACATCCATACATAACAGATACATGCTTGTCAGATACTCTGGTACACATAAAAATGATATATATATAAATAAATAAAAAATTAAATATCTTTGAAAAACAAACATACCTAGCTCTCCTCACTCCACTCCGGGAGGTACAGGATTGTCAGGATCTCTAGAAACGTTGATCCTAGTATAGGGGTAGTCCTCTATAGTCGGAATCTACCGAGACCACTAGTCAAAAAATTTATCATTGAAGGCCTCGATGGTTCTCCCTCCCCCCTTTCATGGCAATAATGCCACCCATATGCATAGCGTTGGGAGAGAGGCCTTGTGCCCTCGTATCATCTCTCAAGGACTGAGATTGGGTACCCTCTCGAAGAAAAAGGAACATAAAATAGTCCCAAACCCAAAGTTTTGATGTTCCCATATCCGACACTCTGTTAGTTGTCTCATCATTCAATCCATCATGGTTGTACTTCAGTAAAAAATCCATGAATTTAAGCATTGTACTGCACAATGCATGTGTGCCTAGGAAGCCTGATGTAAAGCTGTAGATTCGGTGATCTACCCAATGAAAAGAACTATCACTTTCAGTGATAGGTTTTTGATCTTGTGTATATGCACCTAAGAACCTACTTTCTCAGTACCAACCTCACAATGGAATCCAATCAACTCCTCAATGTTGTGAGGCCTGAGGGGGAAAGTATGCAAGTTGACTGCATCCCCTCTCCTCGAGAGACCATTCAGGAAGTAAATGTCTTCAGTCATTGGAGTCAATGACTGCCCCTCGATAATAAATGCCTCTGCATCATGATGCCAGTAATCTATCAAATCATTTAAAAACCTGGGTTGAGCCCTCATAAACAGACACTGGAATAACTTTAACAACCACATTGGGATAAAACGACGATAGTAGCAGGGTCTTCTAAGACCAAAAAATCAATGTCTTAATGCTCATTCTCTCTCCAATGAACATACATCCTGCAAAATGACAAATTCATGGGGAGTTAATTTCTGCCTTTTTATTTTTCCACTTGTTGGAGGGTGTACGTGGATTTTCCTGGAAATAGTCGTGTGTGTACCTGGGAAAATTATCTTCTGCCCATGTGCACACATATGTTATTCTTGGACAGCCCACGTACATGTGGAGCCAACCTCTTTAAAGGTAAGCTCCCCCCCAAAAAGCAAAAAGAAATGCAAAAAAGGAAGAATGAAAGGCAGGAGGGGCTAGTTTGTACTTACTTGGTCCAAGTGGAAGTCTGTTTCATCCACTGAAGCTCCTAGAATCAACTCCTTCGGAAAAAGGGTTTTTTTGGATTTCTTGTCAATTCTCAAATTACAATGGTGATAATGAGCTTCCAGCTTCTATTTATAGACCTTTTGGCCCCTTTTTGTCATTTTTTGGACCCTTTTGTCATTTTTTTTCTAGCTTGAAAATCGTTTAGTACGGTTCTTGAGTTTCTTTGGGGATGTTACGATACTTGTTACTTTGGGTATTTGGAAACTTTTTGAGAGTTGGGTCATTTTTAAAGGTCTTTTGGTAAAAATTTATTTTTCCAACTTTGTGCATGTAAGATAGGATTCCACCTCCACTTGTTGCACCTCGTTGTCTTTTTCGCTTTGCCATAGGATCGATCCCACCGAATTACGACACATAACCCTCACTCCTTCTCTAGAAGTGTTGTAATTTAATGGTAGATCCTACCTTCACATGGATGCCCTAGGTAGATCCTGGTTGCATTTTGGTGTCTGTGTCATCGTTAATGATTATAGGCTCGGGAGTCATTTTTAGTTGTTCCTGATTACGATTTTGAGCCTCACTTGCATGATTCACTGTCTCTTTTGACCTCACCCTCGGGACTCCCCAAAACAACGGGTCTTATTTTAATCCCTTTTCAGACCCTCTAAACATGAAAAAATGGTCAAGCAATCTTGTTGCCGTTCACGCTCGCCAAACTAAAATTCAAAGGAACGTCTGTCTGGCAGTAGTTTACCCCTTTTTCGGTCTGGATGATCAGATGTACGAACAAAGGTATACTCTAGAAGCCTTAGTTCTCTAGAAGAGTATTCTTAAGTATAGATTTAACCCTTTTTCAGGTGTGAGGGACTAAATTTACAAAAAAGGAACCCCCACAGAGTCCATAGTTAATCTCTTTTCAGACTCCCTAAAATTGAAAAGATTGTTGAGTGACCTTGTTTCTTCACACTCATTAAATTGGTCAAGAAGAACATCCCTTACATAGTCCATAGTTAAGCTTTTTCAGACTCCTTAAATATGAAAAATTGTTGAGTGATCTTGTCTTTGTCACACTCATTAAAATGGTTTTGAATAGACATGTTTTCGGTGCAAGTTTACCCATTTTTTGAACCGACCAAAATACCTTCGAAAAAGGTACCTCAGTGGAGTCTCCTTTTACATTTTTTTAGACTCTCTAAAAATGAAAAATCGTCGAGCTTACCTTCTCTAGGCTCCTTAAAATTACATCGAAGGACACTATCATTGTGTCTTATTAATCTCAATTTCATTCCTGCGTCTTTGGCCTATTGTCGGCTCCATGTTCCTCTTAAATGAACCATATGAAGCATGCCTTATACGCAAGTCATGTAGCACTTTGCCTCTCTATATTGACACCTTGACCCATGGAGGATTTTTCCCGAGTGTCCTTTTCCTGCATATGTCCCCTTTCTCTGAGCATCAGTGTGTTTCTTGCGCTTGGAACTAGTATGTCTATGGCACTCATTCCTCCTTTGTAACGTAGAATTCTTTTATTCTTTTTCAAGATTTTCAAAATTATTGAAAAAGACAAAAAAATCAAATATACCCCAAAAGAGGAAGGGAAAAGTATTTTCTTTTTTTTGACAGCACAACGAGTCTTCCTTAGAAAAAGCACATTCTTATGTTTGTTCATCAAGCTCTAGGATTCAATATGACCTTAGGAAGTTGTTCCCACTACATAGAGTTGTGTCCCCCATCGTTTGGTTACCCTTCAAAACATATGGAGAGTTCGCATTACCTCCTGCATCGTGAACTTATGTCAATGCCATGTTTCCCAAGTATCATCTTTTTTCGTGCTTTCGTCCAAGGGAAGTTTTACTAAAACTTGAGTCTGCCCTTCTACAGTTTGTCCCTTGTCCTCATGCCTGGCTACCCCAAAAAACCAATCAAGTCCTTGCTCAAAATCAATGAAGTTCTCTGCCTGATCACCGAGATCCTCTTGTCTATTCCCGACGAGCCATCGAAGACCTCTAGGTAGTGAAGTCGTACACTGATATTACACTCTTGCCTAAGTTTTGAAGATTTTGAAGTTGTTTCTCGAGCTCTGAATGCCTCATCTCTAGCCATCAGGCATCATTGGCTTTTTGGAAATGGATACTATGCATGTATATATTTTTATTTTGAGATGTATATCCATTAAGTATTGCTCGCGGCTACACTTAATATAGTTATATGACATGGATCTTCAGTGTATTTTATTGGTAGTCATGATTTTATTTCATCCTGAGCATGGGTATGCCCACCTCGGTGAGACAAATTGTTATTTTTTGGATGCACCTCCTAAACTCTGGTCCATGTTCTCACTCACTTCATACATGTGTGAATATTTGTAATGTATTTTGGCCATCATATGCTCTTTTGACCTCACACATTAGGGGGCATTTGTTATAACCCTAAACTACACCAGACATGCATACTTGGCATTAGGCCATCTTACTTACTATCTTTGCCAAGACATCACTGAAAATCTCTTATAAAAAATAATTTTTTGAAGGTGTACATGCCCTGCACCACTACTTCCTACGTACACATGCTTGTTGCACCACTACAGCCTATGTACACTCACAAAAATCCACAAAAAATGAAAATTGAAAAGGGATATGGGTTTTCGGGCCATTACTTAATGAGTTGACCGCCTATAGCCAGTCACCCCAAATGTTACTATCTATTTTGGCATATAAAAGAAGGTTTTGGGGCCCCATTCCAGAGAGCAACATGAGAGAATAGAAACTCTGCCCATTTCAATATTCCCCCTTTGCCAAAAATATTTTGCAACCACATTGTGAGTTTGAGCTAGAATTCCTTCTTCCTCCTTTGTAAATCCTTTCCATTTCCCTAGAGAAAACTGAAGAGGAGAAGAGTATGTGGAAGCAGTTGGTGCATGGTGAAGAGGAGACAAGGACCGAGTTCGAGGAGCAATTTCAATCTCATGTTGTAAATGACTTTTGTGAGATCAATATAAAGAAGTATTTTTTCCGTCCCGCCAAATGACATCTTAAATATTTATGATTTGTTTACATTTCTTGATTATGATGTCTAACCCACTAATCCATATGTAGAATGCATGCTTGTAGTTTCTTGTTTGTCTTTTGGTGAATGTAGGTCAGCCTTGGGAGGAGACTTGCAGTCGAGAAACAACCAAGCACAAAGGGATTGACACTGATGCGCAGTTTAAGGTATGCCTACCAGATCCCTATAATTTTTCTTTTTTGTATGATTTTGGGGTAATGACGAGATAGTTTATAAAAAGAAGGAGACTTTAGATAGTTAGCTATGCCTACACTTTAGAACCATGGTGTATTCCATAGAGGGGTTTTCCCGCTATAGCAGTCGAGCCCCTAATTTTTAATCATGAATTGTAAACATGTTTCATAGTCTGGTGAGCCAAGTAATGGTAAGCTAGGAGGCTTATGTGATTGTTGGGATAGAGAGCCTAGGATGATAAGGATAGGAGATTGTTTTGTATATGTTAATATTCAAGTCATTAATATAAATCATCATTTCATGTAGACTGACCATGATGAAAGAGTATGGGGGACTAGACTCCACTAGGTTGAGTAAGGGAGGGGGTTGAGAGGCTGGAAAAATGAGCTAAGATTAAGAGATTAAATCTCAGAGAACAATATATATTATTATTCTAAATGTTGTAAGGAGGATATGAATTTATCCTGAGTTACTTTGGGGAAGGGGAAAAACTTCCAAATGGAGAGGAATGCACTTCATGAGCACCATGTGTCATCTCAGAAACATGCAAATATATATTGGTATTTTGACTATTTTGGGGATATTTTTTCCATTCCTTCCACTCAAGCACATAGGGATAAAGCAAGAAGTAAATATTGGAACGCCATTGCATAACCCTCAACCATATATAACCTATACAATGAGATCAAACTGATATCTTTATTGAACCTGTACCCTACGGTTTCCATGTATTTTGTTCTTCCATTACCATGCCCCACATACGGTTTATGTTATTTCAATCACCCTTTCCTATGTGTTGAGGAGTTGGATTGAAGAATCGAGTTGTGAGGCCTGTGGTTGAAGAAGCATGTTGTCAGGCTTGTGAGAAACTCTCTTCAGGTGAGAGAGTTTCTAGGGAAGTGAATTCTCCTAGAGGGAGTCCAACAACAACTACAGATCTCTACAAATTCCTGTCTAGCTTGTTGTTGAAGCCTTGGAAGGGAGGTGGAGCAACTAATGGACTATGTGATAGTGAAGGTGTATACTCCTAGGGTAGGACAGGAATGTGGGGAATGAGAGTCTCTGAGCAGTGGGCGTAAATGGATCCTTGGAGGAAATCCTTCCTGTAGACTGGTGCAACTTCATGTTGTCCTTTCCTAGCCTAGGAATCCCTCTCCTGGTGGATTCTAGTCCCAGCGCGGGGGAGAACCACTGTAGAGAGTGATGAGAAATGTGTTCTAAGGCTTGAAGTTTTGTTTAAGGTATGCACATAGTCGGTGCACTACAATTAAGAGATAAGTATCATTTATGTGCTTAATTGTTAAATGATGTATTTTAGTGCATGTCTTTGATTCTTATAATAATATCATGTGTCTCGCTGCATGTATGCTTTCATGTTATCTCTGTTTATTTCTTTTAAGTTTATATGTGATTTATTATGCAATGATCTATGTCTACCATTTCCCAATAGCTCTATGTCTGGGCATGGACACTTTTAATTATCTATAACAGAGGTTGAGACCATGTGTGTTTGAGGCAGTGTTGTCCCTGACAAGGGTGGTTGGGGAACATTACAATATGGTATTAGAGTCCATGGTTTCAACACTAAGCCTGGATGGGTCGTATAAGTGGTTATTAAAGAAAAGGCTTCAGAGTGAACTATTGTTGAAATGGACAAAATTCACTCTTAGATAATTCAGGATGCCAAGAGGGCGTTGAGTGAACACATTGGTTGTGTTCTGAAGCTCAAGAGGTATAGTGGTCCAAGAATTTCAATAGGGAAGAAAACCACAATAATTGTGGTTAATAACCACAAGAAGGAATTTGGGCCGCAGGATATGCATGGAGAAAGGTGGACATTTCCCAACCCTCAGATCTGGAGAAATTGCATGAAAATTAACTTCCAAATCCTTCAGATTTCGTGACTTCGAAGAAAATCAATATTTGTTAAGAAAAAAGGGGTGAAGCTCGAAGTTCCTAAGTTCCAAAGTACTTTTCAGCCATAGATAATCTAGGAGAGGGAGGGGCATGGATTCTCCCCCAAGTAGATTGGCTAGTTCAGGAATTCAATGTTTGGAAGAAATAGAGTTCACTGGTGTGAAATCTCCCAAATATTGAAGTCCCAAAGTGATGCGGGAATACATGATGCATGCCATGTGTTAGTGAGTTATGAACATTTCAAAGATTGATTATGATAGTTAGAAAGTGACACATGTCACCCGTCTAATTGGGTCACGTGTTTGCTTCTAGTGTTCCTCCATATGGCACTCCTCTCGAAGAATGGTTAGTGGGCCCTCAGTGGTTACATAAAGTAGTTAAAACCTTCATGAAGAATTTAATTATATTGGGCCCATAATAACTTGGTCATAGTAGATGCATGGCCCCAGATTGTGAAGTCAGAAGACTTGGCACTCTGGAGGTTTGAAGGTATAAGAAGTTGAGGTCGAGGACTCGTGAAGGTCCAAAGGCCAGATTATCTCTTGACCATTGGTCACAAAGGATGTGTGGCATTAGATCCTAAGGCCCAAGGAAATGGTACTCCATAGGAATGGTTCTGCAGTTTGCATTGATTCAAGAACTCCCGAAGGCCAAAGTTTCATACTAAATCTCATTCGTTGGATGCTGGGAATTCGTGGACCATAGATCCAACCCACTTCGTGTGTTTGATAATTCAAAATTTGGGAGAATCATAAGGTGGTGTAGAAACCTCCTAAGCCAGAAGTTTTGAAGATACAAAGTACTGAAGCACAGGGTATGATGTGGCATGATGACATCACCAGAGGTGACATGGACCTTCCCTAGACATGTCATGTATCAGTCAGATTTGTATTTTTTTCAAACTTGTTAGACCAATTAGCAGTCTGACACATAGGTGCCATGTTTATATGATGACAATAGTAATACATGGGCCACAAAATTTAAAAAGGTTCGAGAGTTTGGTGTTTAGAAGAAAGAGAGAAGAAGGTGTGAAATTCTCTAAAGATAGAATTTCTAAAATGTCAAAGTTCCAGATAATCACCTATCAACTTAGCGCTTGGTCACAGCCTATGGTCCCATGAATTTGGGGATTGAAGAAAAGGGGTTGGCGCCCAAAATTATGTTTTAAGAGCAAAAAAAGGCTTAGAGAAGGAGCCCTTGAGGTCCCTGATCGAACAAACCTACATCAAAAGAAGTAAGGAAAAAGATGTAAATCTTAAGAGAGGATCTAGCATGGATCCAAGAGCCAATTCAACTCTAGGAATTTATAATAGTTGAACATAGATCACCTTCCAGCAAGCACCATTTCTCAAATAGTCATAACTTCTTGTTCAAAACTCAGAATTGAGCAAGGGAGCAATCATTGGAAAGGTCTCGAACCATAGAGGAAAAATGTTCACCCAGAAATTGTCTATGGATAGTAACATTTCTATAAAATCAGAAAATGGAATTATGATCATTTGTAAACCATAATGGTACATGTTTGCATGGTTTTGGTTCATACATTTAGCCTGACAAGAGTTTTGTTGGATACACACTTTTGCAGAGTTTTCTACTTCCAAAATATAACAAAATATTCCTGGAGTGTAGAGAGATGGGGGATGCACAAGAGGCTTACAGTCAGGATGCTAAGGTTATAGGAATGAATGTCCATCTGGGAATTGAGGGAACAAATTCCAATGGACACAGAGAAGGAAAGGATGAAGACATCAATCTAGTGGAGACTATCAGAAAATTGCAGGTAGATGTCCAGAGCCACAAAGATGATAATGAAAGTATTATGAAGGCCAAAGAGAAGAGTGAATACTTCAACTTGAATTTAATGAAAAGCCTGGACATAATTGAGAAGAATTTAGACGAGGAGAATGGCTCCAACAAGTCAAGAAGCCACAATTCCCCTGATGAGAAAAGAATATCAAGGAGTGTTAGAAGGAACCAACATCACTCCCAAAATATTTCCCATAGGATATCACATAGTAGCTCAAGTTCATCCCCTCCCATGAAGCATAGGAGGTATGGAGTGGATGAATTTAAGGGAGAAATGAACAATATCAAACATCCTACTTTTGATGGAGAGCACAAGAAGGATGAAGTTGTTGAGACATGGTTGTTAGGCATGAGGAAGTACTTCTAATTGCATAAATATTCCTCTAATGAAAAAGGAAGAATTTCCATCTATTATCTGAAAGGAAAATCATCCATGTGGTGGGACTATCTTGTGAAGGTGAAGCACATTATAGAGAAAAATGTGATCTGGAAAGAATTCAAGAAGTATTTTGAGAAGAAATACTTTGCTAAGAGATATTATGACAAAAATATGAAAGAGTTCTTTGAACTCAAGCTAAGAAGCATGACCATTGACGAGTATGAAAGGAGATTCTTGTAACTATTGAAGCATCTCTCCTTCATCCAGGATGAGACAATTAAGATTCATAGGTATCTGAGTGGTTTTCCATCCTTCATCAGTGACAAGATTCAGTATGATGATCCTAAAAATTTGGAAGAAACCATAAGAAGAGCTAAGTGCTTGTATGATAAAAAAAAAAGGAAATCCTACCTTACAAAAGGCTTGGGAGGACAAGAAGAATTTTAGAAGAGATATTAGGAATAAGGGGAGAAAGCCCCCATTCTTTAGGAAAAACCATCTTTTAGAGAGCCCAAGATGGTTGAGGCAGGTGGGTCAAGGCTAAGGAATCCACTAATGAAATGTTGGGGTTGTAAAGGAGAACATAAGTATAGGGATTGTCCTTAAAAAGATGACAAAGTGAGATATGTCCACAATGTCCAACAAGCCCAAATAGTGGAGGACATGGGAAGAAGTGTGCCAAGGATCTATGTAGAACCAGACAACAAGCAAGCATAGTTTCAATCACACATGATTCAAGTAGAAGGTATGATTAATAACCATTCCTTTACTATTTTAATTGATTCAAGGGATAATCATAGCTATATAGATCCTAAGGTAGTGGAAATATATCAATTACCAAATCCAAGCATGAGAAATATTGGATGGTGCAGTTGGCTACAAGAGCCAAGAGATAGGTTGTTGAGTTGGTTAAGTCATGTCCATTGGGCATGAATGGGATGAATACCAAGGCATATTTGAACATCTTTCCTTTGCGTTCATATGACTGTCTAATTGGTATGGATTGGTTGGACCAACACCATTTCATCTTACATTTTCATAACAAGGAATTCACTTTCCTAGATGAGGAAGGAAACCCAAGAACATTCCAAGGTATTCCTAGGGAAATCACTGTTCAAGAAATATCAACAATGCAGTTGAAGAAGTGTTATAGGAAGCGTTGCCAACTGTTTGTAGCTCATATGGAGGAAACACCTAAGGATAGGGTGCCAAATACAGAATATCAAGCAGTCCTAAAAGATTTTTAGGACGTGTTTAAGGAGATACCAGGACTACCCCAAAAGAGAGATATTGATTTGTCTATAAATTTGATGCCTAGAGCAACTCCAGTTTCAAAGACTCCCTACAGAATGAGTACTCCATAGCTAAAGGAGTTGCAAATGCAGCTTGAGGATATATTGAAGAAGGGGTACATATGCCCAAGTGTGTCACCTTGGGGTGCCCCAGTGTTATTTGTGAAGAAGAAAAATGGGACCTTGAGATTGTGTATTGATTTCAGGCAGTTAAATGAATTTACTATGAAGAACAAATACCCCTTGCCAAGGATTGATGATCTATTGGATCAGTTGAAGGATGCAAGGATATTTTCAAAGATTGATCTCAGATCAAAATACCATTAGGTAAGGATTAAATATTAATACATCAACAAGACTTCCTTCAGCACAAGGTATGGTCTACAATGGTGCCATTTGGGTTATCAAATGCACCCGCAGTTTTCATGTGTTTGATGAATGGTGTTTTCCAAGATTACTTAGACAAGTTTGTCATTGTATTTTTGGATGAAATCCTTGTATATTCCAAAACAGAAGAAGAACATGAGCATCACTTGAGGATGGTTTTGCAAGTGTTAAAAGAGCACCTGTTGTATACCAAATTGAGCAAGTGCTCATTTTGTCATAACCAAATTCATTATTTGGGGCATATTATATCCAAAGAAGGGATATCAGTGGATCCTGAAAAGATTGAGGCCATTAAAGGATGGCCAGGACTGAAGAATGTGACAGAAGTTAGATCCTTCATGGGTCTATATGGATACTATATAAGATTCATTGCAGGGTTTTTAAGGATTTCTCACCCAGTCACTTCCTTGCAAAGGAAAGGGATGAGGTTTCATTGGACAATAGAATGTTAAAAGAGATTCCAACAATTGAAGCAGTTGTTAAATAGTTCACCAATTTTGAGGATTTCATATCCAAATGAATATTTTGTGGTTTGCATCGATGCATTCAAGGAAGGACTTAGTGGATTCCTCAGCCAAAACATATTTTTAATTTGTTTTGAACCTAGAAAATTAAAAGAGCATGAAAGGCTCTATGCCACTCATGATTTGGAGTTGGCATCCATTGTTCACACTTTAAATAAATGGAGGCACTACCTTAAGGGAAAGAGGTTTGAGTTGAGGACAAACCATAATGTTCTAAAATATTTGTTTGATCAGCCTACATTAAATTCCAGGCGGAGAAAATGGTTGGAACTCGTCTGTGAATATGACTTTGACATCAAGCACATCAAAGGAAAGGGGAAAAAAGTGGATGATGCACTTAGCAGGAGACTGCATGAACTGCATGCTACAACCATTAGCATGTGTCAAACTGACATTAAAGGAAATTTTTTTGAGGCTGCAAATAAATATTTGCAGTATATGGACTTAGTGACAAAACTACAACAAGGTAAAATGCAACAAAAGGTTGAAGATTTTAAATTGGGTAATGATGAAGTTCTCTTGTATAGGAACTAAATTTATGTGCCCAATTCACATGAATTGAGGGGTACAATTTTGAAATAGAATCATAATGTGCCTTATGCTAGGCACCCAGGATATTAGAAAACAGTGGGAATAGTCAAGAACCAATACTATTGGTCAGGTATGAAGAAATAAATTGTTGAGTACATTTACAGATGTATGGAGTGTCAAAGGGTCAAGGCTGAGCATAGACACCCAGGTGGGTTGTTGCATCCATTTCTCATTCCTGAGTGGAAGTGGAAAGTCGTTACAATGGATTTCATCACCAAATTGCCAAGGAGAAGAAAACATCATGATTCTATCATGGTAGTGGTGGACAAGCTTACAAAGGCTACCCATTTTATTCCATTGAAGACTACTAACAAAGAAACTAATGTTGTTGATATATATATGAGGAAAGTGGCTTGATTGCATGGTATTCCAAAGACAATTGTGTCTAATAGAGACCCAAAATTCACTTCAAAATTTTGTAAGGGATTATTCAAGGGGTTCAGAATCAATCTGAACTTTAGTACAACCTATCATATCTACTATGATGGGAAGATAGAGAGGGTAAACCAAGTAATAGAAGACATGTTAAGAATGTATGTGATGGAAAATCCATTTTTAGGACCCAAAAATGTCCCTTTTTCACCATCTCTTTTTCTCATTCAACCTTACCAATTCTATGCTAAATACCTACTAATTGTTGCTCAGACCCTTTTTCTCAAGCTATGCATCATTAATCTTGATTTTATATTTTATTCACTTTAACATGTTGAATTGATAGCATTTCTCATATTTTATCCATGAATATTCAAAATAATGATTAAAGTATGTAGAACAACCAAGTCTTAAAGAAAGATCGTTGTTGTTACACAAGGTTGTTACAACTGTGTGCCAACTCTACATGTTGTTACACAACTACAACAATTGTGCGCCCTTGTTGGAAGCTACTACACCTCTTGCAACATATATCCACTGATCCTGGAAGCTGGTCCCTCATGAAAATTTGAATCATGAAGACTGATCCTCAAGGTTGTTACACATTTTGGTTCCCATTGATGATGAAGATCATTTAACATATACTATAACAAATTTTGTATATCATACGAACAACTTGAGAATCTTCGATTCTCAAAGCTGTTCTGAATCTGTTTTCAACTGAATAACTCTGTCTTTAAATAGCAGAGCCTTTGTAATCATGAGCCCCAAATTTTAGCTGTGAACAGAGAGTGAAGAAAAGCACATTGTATCTGAACCTTTTTTTGGCGAATTAATTAGAAGTGGATTGAGTTTCGTTAACCTACAATAGTTTATTTTCTAGTGGATTCAGTGAGAGGGAAAGGGCCCACCTTCCTCACAGACTTCCATCTATTTTGTTGTTTATATTAATTTCTTTGATTTGGATAATCGATCTGTTTAGAATTTCTAGCATACATCTGTTTTTACAGTCAGTTCTTTCCTGTTTAATGTGCATCTATGTATCTCATGAGAATTAGAATCAAATTGTTTGATACCGTTGGATAATTTCTTTCCTTTCCTGCATTAGATTTAATATTTGAAAACAAAAGTGGAAATTCCTTTTCTGTATTTAAGTAGGTCTCCTTTCAGCAAGTAACACAAAGTTTCTTTCTGCAAGAGTAAAATAGAAAGTTAGAATAAATAATCCAGGATTCTTATGCACCCATTAGTTCAGGATTTCATTTATGAAAGTGTTATTTCAATTATGTAGAAGCTCCAGCTATGTCAACAACTTTTGTTAAAGTTCAAACCTTTCAATTAGGATTCTTACTGCAATTTGAATAAATGTTGCTTCCATAATCTAGCATAGACTATGCACAATTATCTTGCAATAAAAAAACTTCCCTGGGTTTGACAATTTATATTGAACACCTTAATTATCTATTTAATTAGACAATTAAAGTGCCCAACATTTTGGCGTCGTTTCTAGGGAAGATAATTCTATATTTTTGTAAGAACATTAGTTTTATTTTCTTAGGAATGAATAATTCTACATGAATCGAGGAACAAGAGGATGTATTCCCAAAAATACTAACCCTATAGGTACCAGAGGACATGGAGGAAGGAACCTTGCACTGGGAAGACCAACCTTTGTTGATGAGATTATAGCCATAGTAGATTCTTCTTCAGGATCTATCTTCTGCCCTTCAAATCCTCCAAGGAGAGAAATTCCTTAGTCATCAGAACTTCCCTAGTTCGAAATATCACTTTCATCAAGGGATGAAGCTGAAAGTTTGTCACCAACAAATCAACAAGAAACGCTTAATTTATGCTGGAGAATATTGAAGATTGAGGAAGTATAGCTGGGCCAAGAGAAAGACCAGAAGAAGTTGTTTATCAGATTAATGGACAGATAATCACTAAAGAAGAGTGGGATGCTTACCATATTGAGTGGAATGAGAGAGAAGCTATGGAAAATCAAGGAGACAATGAAGAGGATTTCAACCAAGAGGAGCCATAGAACAATGAAGATCATGTAAATGATGAAAATACTATATCTACCCTGGTTTTTCCTATTACTAATATTCCTACAAGGGGGATAGCTACTATGAATAACATACCTCTTTCAACCCTACCAAATTTCCATGGATTGTCTATTGAGGATCCAAATGAGTTTCTGTTCGAATTTGATATTCTATGTAGAAGCTATGACTACACTACTACTGCGCAGAAACTTAAACTATTTCCAACCACATTGAAGGGAAATGCGTTAAGATGGCTCATGGGCCTTGGAGGAGAGAATATCTCAACATGGGTACAAATGAGGAAACTTTTCCTGAACAAGTACCAAGACTACTATCGAACAAGGGAACGAAGGGAGGAACTATTCAATATGTCTCAGAAAGAGGATGAGACCCTTGAAGTTTTTGTAGAGAGACTCCAGTACAATCTACAAAGGTCTAGAATCTGGATGTGAGTAAGGACATTCTGAAAACTATTTTTCTAAAAGGGGTCAAATATGATTGTTTAGACATGTTGAATATGCTTGGCAAGGGAGATATATCTAAGGAATCCTATGAAGACATTATAAATATTTGCAAGATATGTTCTCGAGGAAATACAAGAAATAAGTCAGTTACCAAGGATACCACTTTTTCAAGGGTACATAAATTAGCCAATGGAGGGGCAACACGAGAAGAAATAGGTAATCTATTAGAAGACTTCAAAAAAGAAATGATTAACTCTTTTGCTTCACAAATTGATACTCTTCATATTAAACAAAAACAAGCAGAAGCAGAAAAGGCATTGTCCATTTTCTGTCCAAAGTGCAGAGACAAACATCTGAAAAGGGAATTCCCACTGAACAATGTTTAGGTATGTATTATTTGTGAATTGGATCATCCTACTGAAAAATTTCCCTCTTTTCCAGGTGTAAAAGAATCAATGAAGGCGAATAATGAATAAGTAGAGGCTTCTTATCTAATGACACAAAGAAGACAATGGAATCCAAGAGGCCAAGGTATCAACTCTCAATTCTCTCCTACAACACTTAATTATTGGAACAATCAGCTACCTTATGGCCAGATGAATGCTCCCCCTCCAAATCCAATTCTCCCTCCTTATCAATATTCCAATGCATAGTTACCTATGCCCCAACAATAGAGTCACCATGGGCAATGGAACCCATATTGGAGAGGCCCTCAACAACATCTTAGCTATCAAAACCATCAACTAAACCTCTATCAACAACAGTTCCAACCCTAGTATTAGCAAAAACAGATGCAGTTACCTCCCAATGCCCCACAGAACAATCCTCCCTTATGACCTCAGATGCATGTGCAACCTAACCCAAACCCAAATAATAAGGGCGTTCAGAATATTGATATATATAATGTGCCATCTCTATCTATTACTCCTATGCCTTATGATGAGATAAAATTAAGATCAGGGAGAATAGTCGAGCCCATAATTGAATATGCTCCATATTCAGAATCGGACAAGGAATCAGGGGAAAAAACATCTGCTCATACAGAAGAAATTGACCAACCTATTAAAGAATTAGCAGACCCCCCATTCCCTGAAATACTGGAAATTACCAAAACTCTGGAATTACCATCCTTCAATCTCTTAGGAGGATTGCAAAATCTGCATGTTAACATTCCACTATTTAAAGCGATTAGAGATGTCCCTATTTATGCAAAGAATGTGAGAGATATGTGTATCAGAATACCTGGAAGGAAACCTAGGGACCCCCTCATAGTGCATGTAGTAGGGGACTTGTCTGAACTGATGTTAGGAAAAAACCCACCCATTAAATATGGTGACCCAGAAAACCCTACAGTCACTGCCAAAATTGGACAAACACCTATTACCCATGTGTTAGTTGACTTAGGGGAAACAATCAATATCATGCCAATAGAAACTACACATTTGATGCAACTCAGAATGCAAGTCCGACCCACTCCTACTATTTTGGAATTAGCTGATCGCTCCACCATCAAACCAGAAGGATTAATCAATGATTTAGTCATTTCAGTTGATTCATAGGAGTATCCTATTGATTTTTTCATTTTGCAACCCAAATCCTATCTGGGGGCCACCCTCTAATGCTAGGAAGACCATGGTTAGCTACAATTGATGCCTTCATTGGTTGTATATCCGGTTCCATGACCATCTCTGATGGTTATGACACAAAACAACTTACCTTGTATCCTCATGCTACACCTAGTATGTAACCAAAAAATTCTTTATGGATGGACATTGAGGATGAAAGTGCTCTGACTATTTTAACCATAGGAAAATCCATGAGTTTCAAAAATGAGATAGAGGATGAGTTAATCAAATGTTTTATCTGTGACTCCTTTGTTGTTACGCATAACACACACCACCGATTGACTGAAATATTCAACCCTATTTCCTAGGCAGAGATGAGCCCATAAATGTTCTTTGAAATTGTTGTAAATCAAATCGATTCAACTGTAACAAAAAATGCTATAACAACAAATGATGAAACAACAATAGTCGGATTATTTCCTAAAGTCATTTCTAAGAGCATCACTGTAGAAATCGAACCTGGAAAAACCCTGAACATCAATCCTGATTTATCTATTGCTGAAACTCATTGATTGATGAAGTTACTAATTGAACATAAGGAGGCATTTTCCTTGGATTACATGGATATGAAATGAATTTATTATGATCTATGCACCCACCATATATACATAAAGGAATAATGTTTACCCATTTTCCAACCCCAAAGGAGGATGAACCCAAATCTTAAAGAAATAGTTAAAGAGGAACTCCATAAACTTCTCAATGATGGATTCATCTATCCTATATCAGACAACGAGTGGGTTTCACCATTGGTTATTGTACCTAAAAAGAATGGTAAGTGGAGAGTGTGTGTGGACTATAGAGCCCTGAATAAGGCCATGTAGAAGGATCATTTCCCTCTGCCATTTATTGATCAGGTTCTAGACAACCTAGTTGGGAAAAAGTTTTTCTCTTTCCTAGATGGATTCGGCCGATATAACCAGATAAAAATTGCTCCATAGGACCAAGATAAGACCACCTTTACCAGCCCTTGGAGTACATTTTCCTATAAGGTTCTCCCATTTGGTTTGTGTAATGAGCCAACCACTTTCCAAAGAGTTGTAATTGGTATTTTTTATGATATGGTGAATGATTGTATGGAGATATTCATGGATGATTTTACACCTTATGGTATTGATTTTTATCAAGCTTTGATTAATCTAGAAAAAGTGCTCAAACGATGTATACAGTCTCATTTTTCTTTAAGCACAAAAAAATGCCATATGATGATGAGTGAAGGTGTGGTGCTGGGACACTTCATTTCTTATGTAGGAATTCAGGTAGACCCAACCCAAATCTAGGTAATATTGGACATTCCAACTCCAACAACTCAGAAAGAGGTAAGAATTTTCTTAGGGCGTGCTAGATATTATAGGAGATTCATTAAAAAAAATTCCAAACTTGACTCTCCCTTGTTTTTCCTATTAACAAAAGATGTTCAATTTCATTGGACTGACAATTGTGAGTTGTCTTTTATAGATCTGAAACATAAATTATCCACGGCTCCCATTTTGAGAGGGCCCAATTAGGCTTTGCCTTTTCACATTTCTTCCGATGCCTCAGACACTGCAATTGGTGCAGTACTAGGAAAACATGAGGACAAAGAACCCTATGCTATCTACTATATCAGCAAGAACATGGATCAGGCTGAGTTAAATTATATAGTTACCAAAAGATAATTCTTGGCAGTAGTTTATGAAATCAATAAATTCATGGATTATGTCACTGGTTATCCTACCTTTATTCATATTGATCATACAACAATTAAATATATGATGAATAAACCTATTAATAATTCCAGATTAACAAGATGGTTGTTATTAATTAAATAATTTGACATCACTATAGTAGATAGACCAGGGAAAGAAAATGTGGTTGTTGATTTTCTCTCAAGACTGCATATAAATGATGATAATTCACCATTAGATGATTCCTTTCTAGATGAAAATTTGTTAGCAGTATCTTCTTACTCGCCTTGGTATGCAAACATTGCTAATTACTTGGTTGCAAGGAAGGTACCTCAACATCTATCCCCAAGGGAAAAAAGGAAAATCATTTAGAAGAGTGCTCGGTATAGTTGGATAGAGGGATACCTTTTCTACACAGGCCTGGATCAATAAATAGTGTGATGTGTGAGGGATGATGAAGTTTATGAGCTGCTCAAATCTTTCCATGATGGCCCTTGTGGGGGTCATTTTGCTGATAAAATGATTGGACATAAAATTATAAGGATGGGCTATTTTTGGCCCACCATCTTTCAATATGCCAAGAAGTATGTCCAGGCCTGTGATAGTTTCCAACGAATGGGTCAACCAAACCATAGGGATGAGATGACTCTCCAGCCTCAAGTACTATTAGATCCTTTTGAGAGATGGTCCATGGAATTTGTAGGACCCATTAACCCACCTTCTAATTAGAAATTTTATATATTGGTCTGTACAGATTACATGACCAAGTGGGTGGAGGCAAAAGAACTCATCAAGGCCTTAGAGGAAGTTGACTTATCATTCTTGTTTGAATATATCTTTATTAGGTTTGGAATTCTAAGATAGTTAATAAATGATGGAGGACCCCCTTTCACATCACATAAGTTTGAAGCCCTACCCAGTCAATATCATGTTTTACGTAGAACAACTTCTCCATACCATCCACAAGGTAATGGCCAATTAGAAAGTACCAACAAGGTCATAGAAGCTATTCTTACTAAGACAGTGAGAGAACATCATAGGGATTGGTATGAAATATTGCATGAAGATCTATGGGCTTATCAAAATACTTGGAGAAACACAACTAGTTTTTCTCGTTATGAGCTTGTATATGGAAAAAGACTTGTTTTTCCCATTGAATTTGAAATCAAAACTTTAAGAATTGCATCAACAGTCAACCTCGACTTGAATATGGCACAGAAGGACAGACTGCAACAACTCAATGCGCTTGATGAAAAGTGTTTGGATGCTATTCATCAAACCATAGTGATTCAACAACAAAGAACAAAATGGCATGTCTGAGTCACCAAGAAGAAATTATTTCAACAAGGGGATTGGGCTCTGTTGTATGATTCATGCTTTAAAGAATTTCAAGGTAAGATGTGTACATGATGGCTTGGACGTTACGAGGTAGACACTATTTTTCCCAATGGGACAGTTAGGTTAATTACTATTGACTAATCCAATACACATTTAGAAAATGGTCATTGCTTGTGCTTGTATCAACGTCCACTTTCTAAGGAAGAATTTAAATCGAGATGTACTGCTGATACAGATTACCAATTTTTAAAGGGAATGGATCCTGCTCCTTCCCCTTCTAAACTTTAGGACAACTTTCTTTCAAATAAAATTTTGTATATAAATAAATTGTGCAAATTTGAAATTTTGTTTCACGCATTTCATTTTTCTATTTTTCTTTTTCTAATAAATTCAGCCTAGAAAGGTATCAGGTAGTTGCTTGTGTGTAGATAAACTAAAGAACAACAAGGTATATTAAAGTGGAATAAGCCAAAGGATAAGCTTTTGGAAGTTGAAAAACTTCCTAAAAACTAAGTATTTCTGTGTTCAGGCTGATTTACATGTTGTTACAACCTTTAGCTAATTTACATGTTGTTACACCCTTTGGCTGATTTACATGTTGTTACACCCTTTGGCCGATTTACATGCTGTTACACCCTTTGGTCGATTTACATGTTGTTACACCTGTTGGTCTATTAACATGTTGTTACACCCTTTGGTCGATTTACATGCTGTTACACCCTTTGGTTGATTTACATGCCATTACACCCTTTGGCCGATTTACATGATGTTACAGCCTTTGGCCAATTTACATGTTGTTACACCCTTTGGTCGATTTACATGTTGTTACACCCTTTGGCCAATTTCCATGCTGTTACACCCTTTGGTCGATTTCGATGTTGTTACATATTGTGGCTGATTTACATGCTATTACACCCTTTTTGACCAATTTGCATGCTTTACACCAGTTCCTGACTCTTTTTCCTTGCATGCAGTTACACCTAATGAGATAGTTCTAGCCAAAATATCTGCTGATACACCTACTTCTATCATTCCTTTGGCTATTTTCTTAGCATTTCTTCCATTTCTACATATGA
Source organism: Picea glauca (assembly GCA_000966675.3). NCBI lineage: Eukaryota > Viridiplantae > Streptophyta > Pinopsida > Pinales > Pinaceae > Picea > Picea glauca. The sequence continues at coordinate 118,985 of JZKD02S2188127.1, forward strand.
CAACATTATTGTTTTGTCAAGAATTCCACCATTTTTCAAAAATTACTTTATTCTATCTCTGTCACCAGGGCCGCTTCATCATTGCTTAACTCCAAATCCACAGATTTCTAAATTTTTCAACCACAGAAAGGACTCCACTTATGCTCCACTTGTCATAACTTCATTTCTCACATTCGAGAGCCATATCTCATTATTACAGCCATTCCATGCAAATCAAATGGTGGTTGGATAGTGCAGTTACTCAGACAGATCAGTTCATGTGGTAAGTTATGAGGTATGATTACTAAACGTACATGTCCAAGTGATGTAAGATATGAAATCAAGTTTCAATGCCTATTTGTTGATTGTCCTAAATTCGTTGCACCCTGAACCAATCAAATTAGTACGGGGAGGGGGGGGGGAGGACATCCATGTCGACATACTCTCAAAATATCATTTTATAAACACCTTTTCCACCTTTTCGACCATGCTTATTTTCATTGAGACACTCTATTCTTTATGCAATCCTCGTTCAAACTTGTTGTGACTCTGGTGAGGTTCTGGTTTCTCCTCCTTTGTGACTGTTAAGATTTCAAAAGATGGCATGGGAGGATCAACTATGAGATATGAGCCGGAAAATATGGATGCGTTGCTACTACACCCAGATGTTTACCAAATTTTTCTACAGGCTGGATGGATTCCTTATTTCAAGAAGCTACAAAGGTTCAACAAAGAAGAGGTATTAGAGTTCAGCCAGAACCTTAGAGAATGGTATTCAATAATGAACGGGGTGAGAATTCCAGTGACAATGGAATTTGTAGCTGTTGTTACTGGATTTCCCATAATAGGATGCAGGTGGTTTAGCAGGAAAGCACATCTTCCCAAAGTAAAGAAGGATTTTATCATGAATTATGAACATGTGTAGACCAAGGGCCATAGTGTCGATGTCAATTCCTTACAAACACCTTGGGGAAAAGTCACCAAATTTATCAAAAGGTATATTACCTGCGAAGGTCGATACCAAGTTGTTTATTTTTCTGACTTTATCATACTATCACATTTGAGACATCATAGATTAATCAACATGCCTTATTATATTCTTTAGTCTTTGCATAATATGGCTCATTTCGTCAAATGATCCAATTACCCCATGAATTGTCTTTCCAATCATAAACTCATAGGCTTGTTGATTCACAGAGGAATGGGACTCCCTTACGACCCATTACCTAAAGTGCCTCTACCATCTATTGTCCCTGTTATTACAGCCAACCTCGACTACTCAATTGTTGCACCTAATGTTACAACCAACCCAGAATAGGCAACCCCTATATCCTCAACTGCACCAACCGTTAAAACCTCGACTGTAATTCCCCGTAAGAAAACTATCAACATCAAACGCAAAATCAGAAGCACCTCCCACACCACTCAAAAACGCCTTGACAGTGTTCAGCTAGAACAACAACCCAACCTTATCAATACATCGATAATTGAGCCTCAAGAGCTTCAATCCCTAGCTACAATGTAGGTTGTTAATGAATTTGCTCCTACTCCTAAACCTAAGAAAAGGGCAACCCTTACCCCTATTTCTACTTTACCGAGGAAGCGAACTAGGTCAAAAAATTTAATTGCAACAAAAGTTCAAGCCCCCATTATAACTAACAACATGAAAACTATTTATGTTGTTACGCCAACAATAACTCAGAATCCTTCTATCACTGCAACAATTGCTCAAACCCCTATTTTCAATGCCACTGAATTTCCTTAGAAATTAAAACGACGATCTAGAAGGAAATCTCAGAAAGATATCGACAAAGTTGTTGTGACAGAATGTCCTAATCTTGTTGATACTCAGACACTTCCAGATTTTGATATCAATGATACCAATCTAAGTGAAAGGCTCACTGATTTTATGGAGGTACAAATTCCTGGTTTCACCTCGTGCAAGGAATTCCAAGACACTATTTCATCCTTGCAGGCATAATGTCAACGAGTTGCACCAGAATCATCGGCATTGCTTGATGATTCTGTACATCATTCGTTAGGTGATGAGGTATAGATATTAACCAACCCTAGCATCCAATAATTTCCTCCTTGTATGGTTGTTGAAGAACTCCCTTCTTCTTCTATCTTGATTATCGAAGAACACCCTCCTACAGAACCTAAGAAGAGATCTTATGTTTTTATATATACCTTACCAAAAAGGAGAACTTGGTCAGAAAGACTTTCTGAAGCTGAAGTTGCATGGAAAAATATAGAAAAAGTAGTGTCCATTCTTCAGCCATTATCCTCAGTTGTTCAAAACGAAGATGTTACACAAGAACCAACCTCTTCCCCAAAATTAGCTGTCACACAAGAACCAGCTGACTAGGAAGAGGCTATGACACAAGAACCAACTGATCAGGAAGAGGTTGTCACACAAGAACCAATCATGCCAGATGTCACTATTACACAAGAACCAGTTACAAACACTAGAGAGGATAATGATGATGTGCCACTTTCTCATCTATTTGCTCAGATTGAAAAGAAGATACAAGGTATTGAGACTGACAAGATTGTTGAACTAAGAAAATAAAATGACCACCTCAAAGAACAGTTAAATTCCCTAACCAAGGACTTGCAGGATGCTCAACAAAGGAAGTCAGGGAATTCAAATTTGGGAATATTAGCTCAGGAAACAACTGTTATGAAGGAAAATGAAGAGCACATGTGCTACCAGTCTGGTAATATCTATTTTCAGAAAAGATATAAAATTATCCAAGTACCAAATTCCAATGAATGGACAGGCTGAGAAACCATCCAATTTTGCATTAAAAAAATAATGTGACCTTACTGTTCCCCAAGAACCAGTAAGCCAGAGCGGATCTCGACGTCATAAAGTAGCTACTGGTTTACCAACAACTTAAAAAAAAAAAGCCTATGTTACACTTCCCAGCTATAACTCCAGCAACTCAGCCTAATTCTGTTCTTAAACACAAAGAAACACAGAAAGATTTTTGAAAATAGCAGATGTTGGGGGTACACACCATTTTTTTTTAATACTGGTACTTAGTTCTTGTCTTATCAATTTTTGCACTGGAGGATGTTGATACTGAGAGGGGGGTGAATCAGTATCAAGTACAATTTAAAAACCTTTTTCAACTTATACTTAAATCATTCAATTATATCCAATGAGCAATAAACAATAGTATAAGAGTTACACCAATACACCACAATACACCATGCACAATATATGAGAAATAATCAATAG